>CAUYRH010177012.1:0-13191 GCA_963574655.1 Perodicticus potto | reverse complement strand
CTGGCTGGTTCGAATCCAGCCCAGGCCCGCCAAACAGCAATGATGGCTGCAACCAAAAAAATGGCCGGGCGTTGTGGCGGGCGCCTGTAGTCCCAGCTACTTGGGGGGCGGAGGCAGGAGACTCGCTTGAGCCCAGGAATTGGAGGTTGCTGTGAGCTGTGATGCCACAGCACTCTGTCCAGGGTGACAGCTTGAGGCTCTGTCTCAAAAACAAAACAAACAAAAAAATGTTTTGCTAGTAGCGTATGCTATTAACAACATTTATTCATGACCCCGTAAAAGAAATTTCACTAACTCAAAAAAGCCATAGTCAGTAAACTAAAAATATACATAAATTCTTGTATAAATTTTTAACATCTTGATGGAAAAAGCAGTTTGAAATGTTAAATTTTTTTCTCCAAATTATTTAACATCTAAATAAATTTATGTGGTTAAAATTTTTTTCCATGCTGATATTAGTTAATTAATTAATGGGAGAAAAGGGACAGCTTTTTCTTATGTAAGAATTCTTTTGTGGTTAAAATTTTTTAAACAAAACAAACACAATTTAGAAAATGTAACAATTTTATGAAGTTGATGTTGAGTTTTAGTGTTCTCATAGTTTAAAATTGGATCTATACTTTCAGTAGCTTTTCTCACATTTCCCAATCTAGATAACTTTAATTTTTCACTTAGGTTTTTGATTCTACAGTTTTTCTTTAAAGCTTAAGTCAGTGCAGCATGACATTGAGTAAAGGCAAAAGTGATCTTTACTGTATACTGAGAGCCCAGTGTCAAGTTACAGCTTTTGCGTATTTACTGCCATCTAGTGTTGCCTTTAAAAATGGTGACAGATATTTTTTATTTTGGAAATAGTTACATGGAATTTATTATGGAGTGAACAAGAGCATAGCCTTCCAATATATTAAGTGAAAACATAAAAATGCCGTTTTTGTGTTTTGAAATAATCAAATATTTAATAAGATTAAATCAATATCCAAATAACTTTCCTTAAGTCAGCAGTTCTCAACCTGCGGGTCGTGACCCCTTTTTAACAATGGAAATACATTGCGGCATAAGGAAAGTTGAGAACCACTGCCTTAAGTAATCATAATCATCCTCACTTTTGATACAAATTTATTTATTATTTATTATCATATTTCAAATATTAGGGGGCACAAATGTTTTAGTTACATGGATAGCTTCTGTAAGGCTTGAGTCAGGGCCACAAGGGTGCCAATCACCTGAATAATGTTCATTATGCCCATTAGGTAGATTTTTGCTCCTCTCTTCTCCCTCCTTCCCCTGCTTGATTTAGATCATTTACTTGTTATTTCGATCAAAGGATCACTAGTTTACATGCAGAATTACATAAAAATCTCCAATTCCTAAAAAATAGAAATGGCCTAAAATCTCTTAAGTAATCAAATTAGATAGCATTTTATTTTAATATTAAGTAAATTCCTCTCTCCCACCCATCCAGCACTATTGTCTTGCCGTTTCTGACTTCTGTGTATTCATTTCAGCTCTCCCCGTCTCTGGGATCTGAGGTCATGCTCTCACCATTTCTCATCTAGACTGATGTTTTTAAACAGCTGTGTTAAATGTAATTCACATACCGTACGATTCACTCATTTAAAGCACACAATTCAGTGGCTCTCACCTAGATGTTTTCAGCAGAGCCTCACTAGCCTTTGGCTTTCCTTCCTTTGCCCTTTGCTCTCTACTGCCAGAGTGGTTATTCCTAAATGAAACTCTGTACTTCTCCTCTGCTCTGCCCCTCACATGGATCTTCATGGCTTACACAAGAAATCTTTATGTGAATGCCGGATTCTTGGCAGTCTCCTTCCCCTTTACCTCCCATGCTTCCAATTCCAGCCTTGCACATCCCAGGGCCCTTCGGGAAGATCACCGTTAGCATTTACTAAAACGTACGGTGGTCACGTGTCTCTCTCCCAGACTGAGATTCCTGAGTGCAGCGGCAAGGTGGCCAACGATGAAGAGTCAGCAACTGACAAGTGTTCATTGAATTACCTTAACTCTTGGCTTTCAAGTGATTAAACAACTGCTTGTTAAACATTTATTAATGAGTGAAAGAGTCATATGTATTTAATATATAGGGTTTTTTCCCAGTGAATATGTAGTTAATGGCAATTATTCAAGTATTATTTCAGATTTATAATTAAAGACTTTAATGTTGTACCTTTGAGAAGTATACTAAGAAAACTTTTAGGTAAAATATTAAAATCATATATTAAAAGAAATGGTGAACTATATTGGGCAGTATGGCATAGTGGTTAAGAAGGTGGGCTGTGGGTTCAAATCCTGGCTATACTATTGACTAGCTTTGTATCTTTAAATGAGTTCAGTACCTACTTCTACAATTGTGTAGGAGGATTCAATGAATAAATGCATGCAGAATGTTTACTGCAGTGCCTGGCAAGATTAAGTATGTGATATTTGTTAGCTGTTATTGACATTGTTGTTTCTGGAAGAAAAAAAAATCTGTTCTTATAGAAATCTCTTCACCTAATTGAAGGGTTTAGTTTAACTCTGAAGAATTCAACTTAAAAACTTAACCTTGGAAGAAACCCAGCACAAACCAAGTTGGGTTGGGTTTTGAATTAGGGTACTTTCCAATGGAATTATGGAGCTGGTTTTTCTTCCTCCTGTGTTTCCTTCATTTCTGTGATAATCTTGGTATTTATTAGTCTTCCTAGGGGCTGTGCCTCTTTTTAGTTTTTATCCAAATAAAATGTTGCTCTGTTTTCCTTATGGTGTGGGAATGATTAAAGAGAGCCACAGCATAAATTTCTTCATTGAATACGTATTTATTATTTGCTTAAAATATGTCAGGCATACAAAGGTGTGGCTCTGACTGGAGAAATGCTCGCAGACAGAACTATCCAAGAGATAAATTCCAGTGCACCGGCAGGCTCGTTTTCTAAGAGCCTTCCTCAGATGGCCCAGCTTTCCCCGTGCCTTTCTGATCATGCCCAGACTAGAGCAGGCTCTTCCAGGCCTCTGGGTGAGGGTGGTTGGGGCAACAGGGGGAGATGTCACTGAATTAACTGCTCACCGAGAGGTATTTTGTTCCCAAGTCTGTTTGTATGTGGTATTCTTGTTACTGTAATTGGCATAATTTAATTAAATGAAATGAAAACTGATGAAAAGTGAGTGCTAAAATACAGAGCCATCATTTTTGTGAAAACCTTTGGAAAGACTCCATAAAGACAAATTGCTATCAGATTGGATAAAGATGAGGCAATTATAAAAGATTGGGGAAGAATCATCAAAATATGGACAGCTTCCAGATTCTGTTTTCACATTGCTTCACAAGTGTCTTTAAGTTTTCAGTCTTCTTTAAAGAAAACAAACCTGTGACTCTTAGACATTGTCTTCAGGGTGTTATTTAGACATGGCAGACAGTGAGATTCTATCACTAGAGCCTACTCTAAGGAAAGGCCTTGGTCCTACAGCAAAAGATTTGCAAATCAATGTACTTACATTTAAATGTTTGCTAAAACAAACCAGTAGAGATATGCATTTTATATGATTCTTAATTTTCTCTAATTCTTTTGATTAACTGAGGATTTACTGGTGCCAATTGTGTCATCTAAATGGACTTTTTCTACCCTTGGGGAATACTGAATTAGGGCTTTAAATTTGTCAATTAATGTGATATATTTGCTGAAAAATTCAGTGCCCTCAAAATTTATGATTAATGCATAATCTGTTTAAATATGACTTGGTTAACATCTGATTTTTACAAATTACTTTGGTTTTTAAAAAGATCTTACAGTGGTTAACCTACCTTGTTTCTTGTCCTGGAACGTTTAGGAAAAGGGAAGTCCTATACCTCTGAAGAGATCATTTTACATTCAGAATAGTGTTGTTTTCAGAAAAGAATTGTACAGGAGGTAAGAATGAGAAAAGTCAAGTTTTTCTATATCCTTGAGCTGTAATTTCAAAATGTTACAGCATTATATTTTTCTTTAAAGTGAAATCACAGAACATTGTCATGTGCCATATTCAAATGTAAATACTCCACATATCTACAAATAGATGAAATGATTAGGTTATTCTCATTCTGTGCTTTCAAGGCCTGTCAATTCCTTGCTCCCCCTGGCATCTCCTGTTGCACCCCACCTGTGCTTTCTGCTCCCAGCCAATCTGCTGAGTGCACCACCTTCCTCTTGCACTTGGTTACTAACCTTCGGGCTTTCCTTTCAGAAGCTTGAGCCAGTTCAAAGTCAAACTTTCCCCCTTTCTGTGACTTTTTATCTATTTTATTCCTTTGGGGAATGGGAAAATATTAAAACATTTTAGGATTCAATTTTTTTTACCCAGGGTAGAAAGCAGGTTTTGCTTTAAAAAATTGAAAGTGGACTTGAAGCAACTAAGAAACTTCTGCTGTTTGTATTATTGGGTGGCCTGTTGAGGGGTCTCAAATCCAATGGGAATACACTTGAGGAGGCTCTGTGTGGCAGAAGACCCCTTGAAAGAAGAGTGGGATATGGGAGTAGCTTCAGCAACAGCAGGGAGCAAGAGGGTTGAGGTCAGAAAGTGTGGGTTTTCTAAGGGAGAGTGGAGAGCATCAGTTGGAGGATGAGGCATAGCGGGTGGGGAAACTGATGGAGGTCTCCAAACTCATGATGGAAAATTCAATAGTCCATTGCCAAATTATTCCAAAATGCTAATACTTTTAAAGATATGACTGCAATATTCATTTTTCTTCACTAACATGAATTCAAGTTGACCGTTCCATGGAGCTGTAAAAAGGAAAAGATTGTGAATTGAATTGACCATGTCTTCCCATTATGAGATTGAACTTCAACCCTCTTCTTTCTGGGGAGCAGCCTCTCCGCCTATGAAGTGTGTGCCCCTGCGTGTGTACACAGCATTCTGTTCTCCACCTCACGTCCCCTCTGCTTCTGCTGGCTGCTGTCTCTTGTCTCATCACCCTCCAGGTTGCTCTGCTCTCTCTGTGTCAGCCCAAAGACCAGCTGGGGTCTGCCCCAGGTCCTCTTCTCCATTGTTTTCAGATCCTCTTTGCTTTTTCTATTTTGGCAGTCCTGTTGGGTAGGTCCCAATTCTTTATGTCTGCCGCATTTACAGTTTATTTCTTGTGCCAGAATTACAAAGCCTGCCACAGTAATTGTTGTTAAAGGATCCATTCTTTAAGGTATCCTTCTGTGCATTCACATGTTTTATTTTAGTTTGAGAAACTGCTTCTAAGTTTCTTGTCTGCACTGGAGATACAAAGAAGAAATCACTCTTCCACTCTACCTTTTTTAGACCTTTTTTTTTTTTCTCTTGCTGTGTTGCCCAGGCTGGTCTCTAACGCCTGGCCTTAAGCGATGCTCCTGCCTCAGATACCTGGGTGGCTGGGATTACGATGTGAGCCCCTATGCCCAGTCTTAATACTCATTGTTGATGCCTCTCTTGCTTTTCCTCTTAATTAAAATGCTGTCATAAAGTAATGTTTATCAGTGTCTAGACCCTGCTCAGTAACCCATTTTATTTAGGAAAAATTTCCCAGTTAACATTATCCCAAACTCAAAATGCTGTCTTAGTACTCTAGGTCACATGTCATTTCAGGTAACATAGTTAACTGCTTTTCTGCACTGGAATTTTATATCAAAAATTGGACCAGAGGAGACTGTCATTTTTTAGTATCATGAGCATTTGGATATTATGGGGTTAGTGAAATGGTATCAATTTGACCAGTTCATAATGTTTCTATTTCTTTTGATAGGTTATAATTATTTCTTGGTTTTATTGTGACTTCTGTGTCCCCCACCCGTTTTTTTTCACTCCGTAGCTTAAAAGCTTTAGAGAGCCTTTAGCTTCTTTTGTAGTTTCCTTAGGACCCATTTTGCAAAGACGGAATTAAATTAGAAACTATGTGAGGGTGTTTTGTGAACTCCAAGGTGCTAACAAATGTTAGATGTCAATGTTACTATTGTAATTTCTTACTAATTAATAAAATGTGTTTCCAGTGCTGTTATGTTTTATAAATATTATTAAATATGGAATATTTCTAAAGATGTTGAGAACCATGAAGGGAAAAAAAATCTTTTGAATGTTGGTTACTTTTTAAGGAAATTTCTTCCTATCTTACACGTATCAGTTAAAGACCCTCATCTTCCAAACAAAGAAATATAAATGCCACATTGTCACACACATATATGTGTATTTTTTATAAGATACGCCTGTTCCGAGCCTGAAAATCATGGTGCTCCTCTTGTAGACTGAGCACAAGGTAGAAGATGAGCTGCAGGATGTAAAGATACGGTTGACCCCAGGCTGTCGTCAGTAGGCCTCAGCTGTGCCCACGTCTGTGAGTGCAAGGAGGGTGCAGCGTTTCCATTGTCCTTTCCTTTTCAGCACATCACACAGAAACTAATTGGCACCATCTGCGCTAATAATTAAGCCTGTGGAGTGGCCACTCGTACACAGGGAGTCAGCTCAAGGGAGTACTGTACAGCAGAAAGGAGGTGGGGTGGGAGCAGAAAGAATACGATTTATTAACATTCCTTGATGTTTAATTGTATAAAAGGAGCCACAAGGAAAAGAGCACTTCTCGGCTAGATCACTGATAGTCTCCCACAGCCCATCGGCCTCCTTCCCACTGAGCCTGCAGGAGACATGGACAGGGTTAGAGGTACAGCTCTTGGCACCGTCTTCTCTTTGCTATTAGATTTGTCCCAGAGATTGCTGTAAGATGCATCTAGTCTCAATTTGGACATTAAAATTTACTGAGGGTGGTTACCAGGGGTTAGGAGTAAGGTGAGAGTTTAAAGGCATCTCTTTGAGTGATGAGATTTTCTATTATCTTGATGAGAGTGATGGTTTTATGGCTCAGTGTATTTGTTAAAACTCAAAAAGCTGTACTCCAGGATGCATGTGTAAATTAAAAGATAAATCTAAAAACGTATGAAAACTTATTAAAAATACTTCAGAAAATTTTTTGTGCGTGGTACTGAGGACAGGTTTATAAGATGAAAGAAGTACTTTTTTTTACAAAATAAAATAAGAATGAAACAACCTAAAACCAGTTAATTTAAAATTTGATTTTAAGCAAGTGGCTCCTTTCAAACTGCAAATAAGATTTTAATAATAGGGCCCGGCGCCTGTGGCTCAACGGGCCAAGGCGCCAGCCACATACACCTAAGCTGGCGGGTTCGAATCCAGCCCGGTCCCACCAAACGACAATGATGGCTGCAACCAAAAATGGCCGGGCGTTGTGGCGGGTGCCTGTAGTCCCAGCTACTTGGGAGGCAGAGGCAAGAGACTCGCTTGAGCCCAGGAATTGGAGGTTGCTGTGAGCTGTGATGCCATGGCACTCTGTCAAGGGTGACAGCTTGAGGGTCTGTCTCAAAAAAAAAAAAAAAAAAAAAAGGGCATCTTGGGCTCAGGACCTATAGCTCAATGGTTAGGGTGCAGGCCACACTGGGGCTGGCAGGTTCAAACCGGGCCCAGGCCTGCTAAACAACAATGACAATTACAACAACAAAAACAGCTGGGCATTGCCGTGGGTGCCTGTAGTCCCAGCTACTTGGGAGGCTCAGGCAAGAGAATCACTTAAGCCCAAGAGTTTGAGGTTGAGGTTGCTATGAGCTGTGACACCACGGTACTCTACTGAGGGTGAGATTGTGCTGAGGGTGAGATAGTGAGATTCTGTCTCCAAAAAAAAAGGCATCTTGGGAAAGGACTTGGGATTGACATCAGGACACTGTAGAAACTGGCACCTTCAAGACACCTGGGTTCCACGTTGTGAGCATGTCATTCAGCCTACGGCCCCATTAACCAAGAGACTCTGGACTTAAATCCTGAGTCCCCTCCAGTGCTAAAAATTTTTTAATCTAAACTCTAATTTCTAAGCTCTCTTACCTTCTTCTTTAAAATGACTCTTTGTGTCTTTGGCGAGACATCCAAAACGAGCTCTGCACAGGTAATGGCCTTGCTGGAAGCCACAGACCTTCCTGTTCCCTCATGCAAACTAGGATTTAAAAAGTATATGTATATACACATAAATAGATAAATATGTATGTACAACTCACATATGTATTCAAGTATATATAAGCAAATGCCCCAAACCTCTATTAATGAAGAAAATTTCCTAAAATATAGAAGAAAAAGACTGCCTATAGTAGCAGAATGATCTGTATGATTTTTTTCCTGCATAGAACACATACTCTGACAGTTTTCCTCTCCTGATAATTTTAGTGGCTTAAAATTCAGACATAAAAGGACAACCATATATTTATAGAGGTTAAGAAAAGGCAAAAACCAAAACAATACAAAAAAATCAAGTTGGACATCAGACATATCAAGGGACTAAGAATTGTCTCTATATTGCCAGGCAGAAGATCAAAATCATTGCGTCCCAAAGTTTTGGCAAAAAATCAGTAAGTCCCTTTAGAATGAAAAGAAAACACAAGTTCATAATCACCTTGCTCCAATTCAATCATGCTGTTCTTCCTATGGTTTAAGAACACTAAACTTTATGGGACGTTGATGCTCAGCTATACTTTGAGGTATTTGGAAGAGGTTTTATTTAGATGATTCTATTTCTATTAATACCTATTATCAAAAAAAGGTATTAATAAATTCAGAGTTAAAAACTAGTATTTATGACAATAAAAACATAAATGACGTCCTCAAATTAGATCTCATCAAAATGAAAAACTTTTGTGATTCAAAAGACATTGAAAAAGACAACACCAAAATGAAAAGTATTTGCAAATCACACATTTGATACAAGAATATGAGATAATCCTTATAATTCAACAATAAAAAGGCAAATAATTTTAAAATGAGCAAATGATTTGAATAAACATTTCTCCAAAGAAGATAAATAAGTGGCTAATAAGTACATGAAAAGAATATCATTAGTTATTAAACAAATGCAAATCGAAACCAAATGAGATACCACACAGCATTATGATCGTACCAAACACTACTGAACTATTCTCTTTAAAAAGGCTAATTTTAGGTTATGTGAGTTCCACCTCAATAAAAACAAAAACAAAATGCAAAAAAACTAGTCTTCTTTCCCATCATTAGTTCTCTCCAAGAATGTAAAGAAATAGTTCTAATATATGCCAAAAGATTGTTTGAGCTCTTAGTACACCAGAATTATTCTAATTCTGCTATTACATTCTGCACATCAAGGTTCCCAGGACCTTTTCTTTATGTCTGTTTCCCATCAATTCAACCTGTTAAGCTCATAATCCTCCATTAGCATTCTTCAGTTGAAGAACTTAGCAAATAGCGCATAAAGGGAAAAACATGACTAGAAACCAGATTTAGAATTGGTTTTTCAGGCTGTGTGCCCGTAGTTCAGTGGTTAGGGTGCCGGCCACATGCTCCAGGCTGGTGGGCTCCAACCTGGCCTGAGCCTGCTAAACAAACAAACAAAAAAAGCCCGACATTGTGGTGGGCACCTGTAGTCTCAGCTACTGAGGAGACTGAGGCAAGAGAATCACTTGAGCCCAAGAGTTTGAGGTTGCTGTGAACTATGATGCCAAGGCACTTTACCGAGGGCGACAAAATAAGACTCTGTCTCAATTAAGAAAAAAAAAATTGGTTTTTCAGGCACTAAACCTTAAGCATGTCACATTGTCAAGTGCCAGAATCTTTAAAAACAAATAAACAACAAACAAACAAATATTATTGGCTCAACAGTAATAAGATAAACATCCGAGCACCATCATTACCAAAGAGAAATGTAACAGACAAGAGAAAGAACGGCTATTCTCTGCAAATTCAAGTTATTACTAGTGAAATCTGCACTGCAGGCAGATGAAAAAGATAATGCAAAAATCCAGAGATTATTTTGTGGGCCCCAGTCACATGTAAAAATCTCATTTGGATGCAAAAATTTTCAAAATATTTTGGGAAGAACAAACTTGAAATGTCCTGCTCATCAAGTGGTTTATACTTACAATGCTAAAGATTCACCTAGTCCTCTTTCTTCAAAGATATACTTTAAAACTAGCACCTTTTGGCTCGGCGCCTGTGGCTCAAGCGGCTAAGGCACCAGTCACATAAACCTGAGCTGGCGGGTTCGAATCCAGCCCGGGCCCACCAAACAACAATGATGGCTACAACCAAAAAATAGCCAGGCGTTGTGGCGGGCGCCTACAGTCCCAGCTACTTGGGAGGCAGAGGCAGAAGAATCACTTGAGCCCAGGAGTTGGAGGCCGCTGTGAGCTGTGATGCCACGGCACTCTACCCAGGGCAACATTTTGAGGTTCTGTCTCAAAAAAAAACAAATTAAAAAAAAAAAACAACAACAAACTGGCACCTTTTAAACAACAAGCTGTATTTACATGTTGCTGGAATAAATACTTTTTGAAAGTCCAGTGTTTAAAATCTTTAACAGCATAATAAGATAGATGATCATCACTTCGATTTTCTAAATATGATTAGTCAAACAACAGAGAAGATTATAATTCCAAGGCAATTAGAATTACTATGAACTTAAGTTACCACACTTGGCTTTAGGTGGATCTTAAGACAGACTCTTAAGTGTCTACTTCATTGGTATTATCAATGGGGAACAGAAGTCAGAATGATGACTGGGATAATTATGATGAAAATCAGTCAGTTTGAAAGGAGGCAAAACAGACTAATAAACAGCTGCAAGAAAGTTTAAATAACATGATGAACTTTAAAAAGAAAGGAGTTTTGCTTCTTTGGATAAATTTTAATCCAGCCAGAAGACAAGAAAAGGGGGTGCCCAACCTTTTCTTTTTCTGCTACACATTGGAAGAAGAGTCATTTCAAGCCACAAATTAAAAACACAAACACTAGTGAAAGCTGATGAGCAAAAAAAAGATCGTGGGCTCGACGCCTGTGGCTCAATGGGCTAAGGCGCCAGCCACGTATACCTGAGCTGGCAGGTTCGAATCCAGCCCCGGACCCGCCAAACAACAATGACGGCTGCAACCAAAAAATGGCCGGGCATTGTGGCGGGCGCCTGTAGTCCCAGCTTCTTGGGAGGCAGAGGCAAGAGACTCGCTTGAGCCCAGGAATTGGAGGTTGCTGTGAGCTGTGATGCCACGGCACTCTATCCAGGGTGACAACTTGAGGCTCTGTCTCAAAAAAAATAAAAAGATCGTGTATTAATTTTCATGATATCTGACACCACAGATAAACAAAACAGACCTTACATAATCTGCATGTGGCCCACAGGTTGGGCACCCTGGAAGTGAATGACTTCTCAAGATAATCCTGAGTCTAGAATTTGGTAAAGAATGAAGGAATCTTCCTTTGTTCTTTGTTCTCCTGAAAAACTGCTTAAAATTTAAAACCAGTTAATAATTAGAACCTTCTGCTTTATAAGAAGAGTAATTTAATTCAGAATTACCCTGAGAATGTATATGTAGCAGCAATGTAAATGAAATTTTCATAATAAAGCTGTCGGTTATCCTGGAAATCATTCATGTTGCAGTTGATCTCAGAGGAACCTGCCCCTTTAACAGTAAGAGTGATAAAAGGTGGCAGGGTGGGTTCATCCCAGGCATAATCCAATGAAGTCACAGGCTTCACTTCAGTCCGAAGCCTGGGTTCTGCTACACCGTGCTGTGTAAAGACAACTGGGACCTAGAATGATGGCAAAGAGGACAAAGAAGACTTTAATTCAGAGTAGTGTTACTTGAAAGTGAGTCAGTGCTTCCTAGGTTTAAGTTCCAGATCTTTCCCAAATGATTCCTATACAGAGAATCATCATCAGTGAGGTTCATCATCTCACCTCTTCAAAATGCTTTTGTAATTGGTGAAAACTCACCAATTAAAGTACACGGGACTATTAAATAAAGGGCTTTAAAAAGAAGCTTTGCTAAGTCAAATATCTGAGGGAAGTAATTCTATCTTTCCAATAGCATCTCTTCTAACCCAAGCCACCTGTGATAAACTTTAAATACAGAAAGGAATAAGAATTTTGGTATTTAGCTACAGAAAATCACATATTAAAGGCATATTTTAAAATAGAATCTAATGATTTCCATACTGCCAAAATGATCACTCTAAGCAATCAACAGCAACTGCCTATTCCCATTTCACTGGACAATCTTACCTGCTTTTCTGTTCGTATGGAATGTCCCGAAAGGGCATCAATGGTAACCAAACACCCCAGTCAAAATAAGTTTTGTGGCTAAATGATTACTTCTGCTTTGACAAGGCTGACCAATAATCAACATAACCAACAGAAACCACCTTCTAAGGGTAAGGGTTTTTAGGGTCATCCAGTTACAGAAAGCTGTGTGTGCAGCTTCTTTTAAACCTTAAACTGCACTGACCCCATTATCTTAAGCACATACTCCATCCTTCCACACATGAAATCACCAGACTGGCTCTTCTTAACTCCAAGTGATACCTTAGAAAAGTTGTCAATTCGGAAAGGAGGGGGCAACTGATCTGTGTCACTAAATGAGACCCTATATGTAGCTCCTCGGAGAGTAATTTCCACCCGTAGGAAGAAGCATTTTCCCAAGGTATCTCTGCAGAATAAGAAAACAAAAGAGGTCACATAAAATGAATGAAACAAGCTACAATTCACTTTCTTCTTACACATCTCACAATCACAACAATGCTTGAGCCTCAATCAATACCACCGAACCTCCAGCTCACTTCCAAAAGTGGAAGGGAGGCCAGGTGTGGTGGCTCATGCCTATAATCCCAGCACCTAGGAGGCTGAGGCAGGTAGATCGTCTGATCTCACAATTTCCAGACCAGACTGAACTAGACCAAGACCCCGCCTCTAAAAAATAAATAGCCAGGTGCTGCAACGGGCACCTGTAATCCCAGCTACTTGAGAGGGTAAGGCAAGAGAATCACTTGAGCCCAGGAGTCTGAGGTTGCTGTGAGCTATGTCGCTATAGCACTCTACTGGGGCAACAACGTGAGGCTCTGTCTCAATTTAAAAAAAAAAAAGTATGGCTCGGTGCCTGTGGCTCAATGGGCTAAGGCGTCAGCCATGTAAACCTGAGCTGGTGGGTTCGAATCCAGCCTGGGCCCGCCAAACAACAATGATGGCTGCAACCAAAAAATGGCCAGGCATTGTGGCGGCCGCCTGTGGTCCCAGCTACTTGGGAGGCAGAGGCAGGAGACTCACTTGAGCCCAGGAATTGGAGGTTGCTGTGAGCTGTGATGCCACAGCACTCTATCCAGGGTGATAGCTTGAGGCTCTGTCTCAAAAAA
>CAUYRH010177010.1:0-16513 GCA_963574655.1 Perodicticus potto | reverse complement strand
TGTCTGAATACTGGGTTTTGTCACATTTCTATTATAACTAACTTTCTTTATTTCTTTATTTCTTTCTTTCTTTCTTTCTTTCTTTCTTTCTTTCTTTCTTTCTTTCTTTCTTTCTTTATTTCTTTCTCTCTCTCTCTCTCTCTCTCTCTCTCTCTCTCTCTCTCTCTCTCTCTCTCTCTCTCCTTCCTTCCTTCCTTCTTTCCTTCCTTTCTTCCTTCTTTTCTTTCTCTCTCTCTCTTTCTTTCTTTCTTTCTTGAGACAAGAGTCTCATTTCATCACCCTTGGTAGAGTGCCATAGCATCACAGCTCACAGCAACCTCCAACTCTTGGGCTTAGGCGAGTCTCTTGCCTCAGCCTCCCAAGTAGCTGGGACTACAGGCGCCCACCACAACGCCCGTTTTTTTTTTGTTGCAGTTTGGCCCTGGGCCGGGTTCAAACCCTCCACCTTGGTATATGGGGCTGGCGCCCTACTCACTGAGCCACAGGCGCCACTTGGCATTCTATTTCTATGGCAGAAAAAGGGGAACAAACAATGAGACAGACATCTAGCAGCTGTGCCACTATGACTTGATTTTCTTTTATTTTTCCATAGATATACCACAATCTTCCCCCTAGTTTTGTTGAGGTATAGTCGACAGTCTGCCACTGTGATTTTGGACTTGATGGTGGGAATAATGCTGGTGGTGAATAGAGGCAGTGGAGGCTAGGTAGAGCCAGAGGTGGTGCTGAGGGGGCAATAGTGATGTTTGTGATGGTACTGGTGGTATTCCTGAAAGTGGGAAGAACAATGGCTGGCAAGGTAGGGTTTAGGTGGTGTGCTGATTGTGAGGCCATGATAGTGTCTGGTTGATGGTGATTGTGATGGTCAAGGTGATATTTGAGGTGACAGTGGTGATATTGATGTGTTTAGCAATGACATTGCTCTTGCTAAAGGTAAGCCAATGATGAGGGGGTAGGTGGTGGTGATAGTGCTGCTACTGATGTTTGTGCTGGTGGTGAGGCTGATGTTTGTTTTGTTGGTGATTATGGTGGTGGTGGTGGTGCTAATAATGGTGGTGCTGGTAGTAGTGATGATGGTAGTAAAAATAGTGGTGGTGGCAGTGGTGATGGTGGTGATGGTGGTTGTGGTGATAGTGGTGATGGTGGTGATGGTGGTGGTGGTGATAGCGGTGGTGGTGGTGGTGATGGTGGTGATGATGATGGTGGTGATGCTGGTGATGGCGATGTTGGTGATGGCGATGGTGGTGATGACGATGGTGGTGGTGGTGATGGTGGTGATGATGATGTTGGTGATGGCGATGGTGATGGCGATGGTGGTGGTAGTGATGGTGGTGATGATGATGGTGGTGATGGCGATGGTGGTGGTGGTGATGGTGGTGATGATGATGGTGGTGATGATGTTGGTGATGGCGATGTTGGTGATAGTGATGACAATGGTGGTGATGATGATGGTGGTGATGGGGATGGTGGTGATGATGATGGTGGTGATGGGGATGGTGGTGATGATGATGGTGGTGGTGGTGATGGTGATGGTGGTGGTGGCAATGGTGGTGATGGTGACAGTAGTGATGGCGATGGTGGTGATGATGATGGTGGTGATGATGGTGGTGGTGGTGGTGATGATGATGGTGGTAGTGATGGTGTAGTGGTAATGGTGATAGTGGTGATGGTGGTTGTGGTGGTTGTAGTGGTGATGGTGGTGGTGATGTTGGTGGTGGTGGTGATGTTGGTGATGGTGGTGGTGGTGGTGACACTATTACTGCCTGTATTGGTAATGACAGTTTTAGTAGTTGTGTGGTGTTTGTGCTGGTGGTAAAGTTGATGTTTGGGGTAAGCTGAATGATCTTGCCAACACTGATGTAACATGGTGTGGCGGTAACATTGATGGTAACAATAGTGGCAATAGAGGCTAGGCTCGGTGGCTCACTAACACTCCCAGAGTGCTAGTGTCAATCCTAGTACTCTGGGAGTCCAAGACAGGTGGATGGCCTGAGCTCAGAAGTTCGAGACCAGCCTAAGCAAGAGCGAGACCCTGTCTCTAAAAATAGCTGGGCGTCGTGGTGGGCGCCTGCAGTCTCAACTACTCAAGAGGCTGAGGCAAGAGAATCACTTGAACCCAAGAGTCTGAGGTTGCTGTGAGCTGTGATGCCATAGCAGTCTACCAGGGGGGACAAAGTGAGATGTGTCTCAAAAGTAAATTAATTA
This sequence comes from Perodicticus potto, assembly GCA_963574655.1. Classification (NCBI taxonomy): domain Eukaryota; kingdom Metazoa; phylum Chordata; class Mammalia; order Primates; family Lorisidae; genus Perodicticus; species Perodicticus potto. The sequence goes on along the minus strand of CAUYRH010177010.1, from coordinate 14,308 downwards.
AGCACTAGTGGCAATAGTGTTGGAACTGGTGGTGGCAACAGTGTTGACAATGACTTTGATTTCTTTTTTTTTTTTTTTTGAGACAGAGCCTCAAGCCGTCACCCTGGATAGAGTGCTGTATAATCACAGCTCACAGCACCTCCAATTCCTGGGCTCAAGCGAATCTCCTGCCTCTGCCTCCCAAGTAGCTGGGATTACAGGCACCCGCCACAACACCCGGACATTTTTTGGTTACGCCATCATTGTTGTTTGGCGGGCCCGGGCTGGATTCGAACCCGCCAGCTCAGGTGTACGTGGCTGGCGCCTTAGCCCGTTGAGCCACAGGCACCGAGCCGACTTTAATTTCTTAATCCCACTTATCCCAGAGCCAGAAAATGGGATAGATCTTTTTCTTGCTCTGTAATTTTCTTTCTAACCAGGCCTCTTCTCCCTTAAGGGCCATACCTCTAGCCTCTTCCTCCACTCCCATCCTGTTGCTATAACTTGTGACCTTCCAGTCCCTTCTGTTCATTCACTGAAGAATTTGGAGGTGGCTCACAGGCATCCCCCTCCTTCTTACACTGTCCCATCTTTCAGGAATATTTTGATGTCCACTTGGGTGACCCTTCCAGTGCCCTGCCTTTTAGCTCCCCTGACTATCTCGCCCTCAGTGACCCTCTCCTGTTGGGCTCTCCACACCAGGGATACCTGATTCATACAACCCCCACCTAACCATTGTCTCTGCCTGAGTGGCTTTGTTCAGCCATTCCTGGTTTGCCCATTGTCCCTCTCATGGGCTCCTCTCATGCTCCTTCAACAGGCCTCTCTGCTTCTCTCACTCTTCACCTCCTTCAGTGTCCCCCAGCCAGCTCAGAGCCCAGGCCTGCCATGGCAGAAGCATGTTTGCTAGTACCCTGTGCTCCGCGCTCCACTGTTTTTTTGTGGTCACAATCACAGCATTTGTTACCTATTGCTGGGTAACAAATTACCCCACAAGTTAAAACAGCAAACATGCGTGATCTCACACAGTTTCCATGGATAAGATTCCCAGAGCCGTGTGGCTGAGTGATTCTGCCTCAGGGTCTCATGTACGGTTGCAGCCAAGTTGTGGACTGTTGTCATCTGAAGGCTGAATTGGGGATGGGGGGCCACATGATGGGGCTGACAAATTGATGCTGACTACAGACAGGAGGCTGGTTCCTCACCTTGGGACCTCTCCATGGAGCTCAGTGTCCTCACGATGTGGCAGCCAGCTGCGCCCAGAGCGTGTGACCCAAGTGAGCAGAAGGCAAAAGACATAATGTCTGATGACAACCTCAGAAGTCACACTCTGACATTTGCAAAATATCCCATTGTGTCCAGGTGTTGGGGTCCCAGCTACTCAGGAGGCTAAGGCAGGAGGACAACTTAAGCCCAGGAGTTTGAGGTTGCTGTGAGCTGTGCTGAGACCATGGTGCTCTATCCTGGGCTACAGAGGGAGACTCTTGTCTTGATTTTTAAAAAAAGTCCTGTTGGTCACGTGCATCAGCTCGATGTAGTGGGAGAAGGGACTACAGATGGACAGAAGCGCCAGGAGGCCGCCTCGGAGGTGACCACTTCCATTCCTGCCCCAGAGCAACTGAGCTCAGAAAAGGGAAGCCACCCACGGGCCGACTGGCTTCTGAGTGGATTCCCGTCACCAGCCCCGCGTTCCTCCCCTGCCCTGCAGCCCTGCTGTGCTCCAGCCAGCCAGCCCTCCCCCCCTCTGAACAGCTGGTGCAGAACCTCCCCATTGCTCTCTGCTGTCATTTTATTCTCAGGAATGACCTCACCTCCGATTTTACAGAAAAAAAGAAGCTACAGGAAGTCCCACATCTTCCTGTGACCAAGCAACGAGCTCCTACCTCCTTTTCCTCTCTGCTGCTGCCACAGAGGAATGAACTGTCACTTCCACCCTAGACCAATCCTGTCACCTGGGTTTGCACCCAGCCCCTCTCTCCTTTCCGAAGACCCGCTCTCCTCTCCCACACGGCGTGTTCCCTCGCAGCGCCCAGGCTCCGCTGTCCCTGAACTCCTACAGCAGAGAACAGCGCAGAAGCTCCCTTTCTCTCGTCCCCACTCCCAGGCCCCTTTCGGTCCTCAGATCAGCGCCAAGAACCACTCGCAGGAGCCAGGCCCAAGGCAGTGCCCTCCCGGTGAGCCTGGCACGTCTCAGACGGACTGTGAAGACAGCTCCTGGAGACCAAGAGGGGTCATGCTGGCCAGAGGTGGGATGATCTGAAGGTCAGACAACTCTGCTATAGACGGAAATACAGCAAAGATGCTAAAAGTCCACGCATTCCTCTGAGTAGCTAAAAAAGCCTTACTGATCAACATTGGGTGTCTAGGGACTACCTCCTGATTCCAAAAAAGTTTAAATAATGACTGAGCCTGCTTTTCCTGAATAAACTACTTCTCAGGGTAACTAAGCTGATGAGGAAACTTCGCTTTAGGACAATCCCAGCTCATAAATGACGAGGAATGAGAGAATATCACTGCTTTGCAACCCCTCACGATGGACCCAGGCAGAGTCGCTGATGATGACCAAAATCACTGGTGAGACTTTGTAATGGACGGGCCAGGCCAGGAGCCCTGAACCTACCGATCAGCCTTAATTATACCAAAAGGACAGGAGCTGACCTCGGGTGTCCCACTGAGATGCTGCGGGGGGCACCCCTCACCCGCGCAGACGCCTGCCAAGGCCTCCTGTCTGAACCCGCCCAGGCCCTAAGCCCACACAAGTGCACAGACCAGGGCCGCCGCCTCAGCTTAGCCCGACTCTCCCTGACGGTGCCGCCACCCCTTCCAGCTGGGCTGTTTGCCGTCTCGTTCCCTCAGCCCCCGCTGCCCCTCGCTCCTGGCAGCAGCTCTCCTTACCGTCAGAGTGTCCTCTGTGTGGCCAGCACCCATGCACGTTCTTTAGACCTGGCCTTTCATGCCCTGCTCAGTGGTTGGCCCCTCCCTTCTTGACACACCACCCCCGCCTGGCTTCTGAGCACGCCCCACTCCCGTTTTCTTCCCAGCCCTGTTTCTGGCCTCTACACCCCCCCGCCCCACCTCCTCTGAAAAGCCCTCCTCAGGGCCTGGCATCAAGGGCGCGGTTCAGGACCCCGTCATCTGACTGCTGCCAAATGGTCCCATCTACTCTCTGCCTTCACGGACTCCTCAGATGCAGACGACAGCCCCGAGTGTGTTCCCAGACACGAGCTCCTCTCGGCGTCCAGATCCACAGATCCAACTACCCCGAAATACCTCGGAGGTCTCAGAGGTGCCTTCTGCTCAGTAAGTCCACCTCCTCCCCCAACCACGGGCCTCTTCCCTGTTCCCGTCTCAGCGAACGTCCCCACTGTGCATTCTGCTGCTTAGGCCCAAACCTGGGGGTTTGCCTCAACCTCCCCTTCTCGTTAATCAGATGGCTGGCCCATTGCCAGGTCCTTTGGGGTCTCACAAATCCACCCTCTTCTTTCCTCCACCACGACCACCCCCACCCAGGTAAAGTGCCAGCCCCCACCGCATGGCCGTGGCTCCTCCTGCCTGGCCCCTGCCACCATTGGCAGAGCGCTCTTCCGACGGCGGTGCTCATAAGATGCAGGTGAACATGCTCCCACCAGCCCCTGCACCGGCTCCGCTGCCAGCCTCCCTCCGTCAGCCTCTAGCCACTCGAGCCTTCCCCTGGCCCGGTGCGCACACGTCCCTCTGGCCACGGGGACTTTGCCTGTGTAGCCCCCTGCCCCCTGCCCTTGTCTCGCCCTGATCACTCTGCTTCCCGGTGTCTCATTCCCAGGGCAGTTTTCTGTCACCCTCCTCTCTGGGTCAAATCCCCCAAGGGACTCTTCCTCAGCACCTTGTCTGTGTCCTGTGGGACCTATCTGAGTCACAGTTTTACAACTTTTGTTGTGATGAGACCATTTGATTAAAATCGGTTCCGCTCACTAGAATATAACCCAGGTGGAGGCAGGAATAGCTCTGCTCATCATGGTGGCAACAGACGCCCACATTCTGCCTGTCATGTAGTGGAACCATCTCTCGATGATGGTGTCTGGGGTGTCAGTGACAGCAGCAATGCTGACGCAGGGGACTCGGTAGTGTCAGTGGTGGTGGAGGTCGTGATAGTGAAGCGGGGCTGTGGGTGGAGGAGGAGACGATGGTGGCAGTGGTGATGGTGACAGCACTGATGATAGAGATGGTGGTGGTGGTGCTGCCCACCCTCCTCCACACCAGCTTGGTCAGCTTCATGAGCAGGGAAAAGCTGACCCATCCAGTGACAGCAACCTTCAATCCCAGGGCTGCCAGCCCCGACTTTCCTGCAGGTATTCTGATTTCTTTTTCCTCCGGCCCAGCCTGGGTCCATCTAGCAGTGTTCCTCTTCCCTTTGGGGTTCCGCTAGCCAGGGCCGATGTCTGTCTTTGCAACCAGAGAACTCTAAGGGCCCAGACGTGGTGGGGAGGGGTGGGCATGCTCACCCTCCTTCCCTCTCCTCTTCTCCCTGGCTCTGAGTGTCCCTGGACCCCTGTGTGTTTCTGCTCCCTCTCTAGACCATGTCGTCTGCTCTCAACCTGTAGACACCGCCACATGCTGGTAACCTGGGAACTCCCTCCCTCCTGACTTCTCTCCTAAGTCAGAGCCATGTCTCCTGCCACTTCCCGGTCCACCACTGTGCATCTCGAACTCAACATGCCCCCCCAAACAAGCTCTTGGTTTTCCTCCACAGAGCTGCTCGTCCTGTGGCCATCCCTATACCCATGGGTGGTGGCTCCATCGGGTCACACAGGAGGCCTTTCTCATCCTTGACTCTTTCTCCTTTTGCTATATCCAGTCCATAGCAGATCTTGTCAGTTCTCCCTCCCGAATGTGTTCCGCCCACTTTACACCTTCACCGTGCCTCTCACCCACCTGGACAGCTGCAGCTGCCACCTCCCTGGGCCGCACACCTCTGCTCTTATGTCCTGACAATTTCTTCCACACCAGCCAGAGTGATCCACCAAAAGCATAAATCAGTTCTGCCTCTGTCCTGAGCCACCCAGTGGCTTCCCACTACACCACAAAGAGCACAGCTCTCAGGAAATCCGGGTGATGTCGCGCCTGCTCCGTGCTCACCGCTACATCCATCTCGGGGGATTCTTTCCTTTTCAGGGAACCCTCCTGCCTCAGCACCTTTGCACTGGCCATGCCCCTGCCCCTGGCTGGCTTCCTCACCTCTTTCAGATGAACAATTATGAAGGCTTCAGCCAGGGCAGGACAGGGGTGCAGAGAAGGAAAATCCATCAGATTTGGTGTCTGTGAGACAGATGTTTAGGATGATGCCAGGTGTCTGGGTGGGCAACTGGGTGGACGGACCAGGGCAGAGAAGGGACATAGGATGGGGGTTGGATTTGGAGAGGGAGACACCAGGTCCATGCCAGACACAAGGAGGAGCATGTGGGACACAGCTCTGTAGATTCATGGCTTGAGTAGGTGCTGGGGGGACAACATTTGCACTGATGACAGCCACTGCAGTGACAGCTGGCACCTGCCACCCCAGGGCAGCCTCCGAGGCTGAGTAGCACAGTCACTCCTGAATCTGCCAGACCTGCTGAGAAAAGACCCAGCCCATGGACAGCAGCAAAATCAGTGGCTGAACTGACACAAGCCAAGCTGGTGCCACTGAGCCAGCTCAGTGGGAAGATGGGCTGCCGTAGTAAAGACTCCTTGAACCAGCCTTTCCCAGCCAGCACTGATGGCCCATCGATAAACCTAATTAATAATTAACTTTTTAATTAAATATCAATTTAAAACAAATCAGTCTTTTGCACTGAATGCCCCTGGCTTCTTCTCCTAAAGATACTCGGTCGAGAGCCCAGGCTCTAGGACCATGTGAGTGGAGGGGTCACAGCTGTGGGGACTGCCAGGGGGATGGGGCATCAGATAGGCCCATGTGGGGCCTTTCTCTCTCTGCTGTGCCTGCAGGGATCTTTGGACCACCAGCCCGACCTCCTTTACCTTCGCAGGACAAAACTTTCTTCACTCACCTCTGTGCCCTGAACTGGGCAAGCTGGGGACAGATCGGAAACTGTCCCTGATGTCACAGGGACACCCAGGCAAAGCAATGCTGGGTGGAAGATGTTCGGGAGCCACAAATAGAGAGAGGCTGGTTCCTGTGCTTCCAAAGCATAGAGAAACAAGGTGACCAGAGGCCACAGAGAATGGCCTGCTCCAGGGAACCTTGATTGGGAGGAGCTGGAAGGATGCCCCGGGGGTTGAGGGCTGAGTGCCCAAAGTACGGCTGGGAAGGTCTGGTGAAGTGCAGGGTGGCAGAGTGTGGCTGAAGCCAGTGGTGGCCCAGGAGTCTGGAGAAGACTGGTCATACCCTCACTACCACCCCAGAACCCCACGAACCCAGGGGTTTCCTGACCGGCTGCTTGGTGACCGCAGGCATAACCACGGCGCCTGGGAGCTCAAGTGGCTGACGGTGCCAGGTTCCTTCTTTGGGGTGTGACAGCACAGTGTGATTGGTAGGAAGGTGGCCCCAGCCCAGCTCTGCCCAGCATCCATGTTCCTAGCCCCATGGAAGGGAGTTCTGTCCTCAGGGAAAACCCCACTCAGTCAGGGAGTGCCAGTTGCCAGGGACAAGGGGCCAGGCAGCCCTGGGGTGGGGAAGGATGCTCAGCGCTGTCACCTGAGGTCACATTTGACCTTGGGTGAGACTGACCTCTCTGAGATGCTGATAGAAGCTGTGATCATAGCTTTTCTTTCTTTCTTTCTTTTTTTCTTTTTTTTGAGACAAAGCCTCAAGCTGTTGCCCTGGTTAGAATGCTGTGGCATCACAGCTCACAGCAACCTCCAGCTCTTGGGCTCAAGCAATTCTCCTGCCTCCGCCTCCCAAGTAGCTGGGACTACAGGCACCCACCACAACGCCCGGCTATTTTTTGGTTGCAGCCGTCATTGTTTGGCGGACCTGGGCTGGATTCGAACCCACCAGCTCAGGTGTATGTGGCTGGTGCCTTAGAAGCTTGAGCCACAGGCACCCAGCCAATCGTATCTTTTCTTAAAACAAAACTACCCTGTGGACACCCCCATCCCTTCTCCTGCATTATGGGCCACTGCCGAGGGGCCAGCTGCTCTTAAGCATCCTTCTGCTCTGAGCTTTGGTCCTGGCCCAGATCATTCACAGGGTTACAGTGAAGAGTGACTGATGCTCCAGAAGGACACGATGCCATGCAGAGGTTCTGGGACAAAGGACACAGTCCTGGGGAGGGACTGCGGGAGAGAGGCAGAGAGGGAGAGCTTTTATAGGTGAATAAAGCCAGTTCAGGGCAGAGGCAGGGGCAAGCTGAAGCCCCTTGCAAGTGGGACTGAGCAGGTCCAGGGTCCAACCAGTTGCCTCCCAGCTTCAGCCACACACAGGGGCTGACCCCCTGCCCTGCCTCCTGTTGTGATCCACCCTCCTCCCCACAGTGCTCCCTTTCAGGTCCTATCCAGGAGTCCAGGCATTCAAGTGGCCCTTCCTGAGCAGCTGGAAAATGTCCCGCCTCTGGCAGGAGGCCATTTGAGAAATAGGTGGTGCTGAGCCGGCCCCTTGCCAGCCCCTCTGTTCACCCATGACCCTCTCTTCTTGACCGGCTCTGCGGTGCGTGAAACGACATCCTCCACAGAGATGTGTGTGTCCTAATCCCTACATCTGTGTGTCCCCGTAGATTGCAAAAGGGACTTTACAGATGTAACTGTGTTCAGGGTCTTAATACGAGAAGATCAGACTGCATTACCAAGTGGGCCCTGAGGGCAGGGGCCAGGCACCAAGGACAGGAGGCCGCAAGGCTGGCTTCAAAGATGAAGTGACAGACCCCAAGCTGAGGAATGCAGGCAGCCTCCAGAAGGGAAAGAGCGTCCTCCCCGGAGCCTCCAGAGGGACCAGCTTGATGGCGCCTTGGTTTTAGCTCAATGAGACCCATTTTGGGCTTCTGGCCCCCAGAATTGTAAGACAATGAATGTGTATTGCTTGAAACCACTAAGTTTGTGGTAATTTACTACAAGAGCAATAGAAGATGATTATGGGATCCTTCCCCGAAAAACCTTAGAGAAAGTGAAGGAGAATTGCAAAAGAGAAGATGTTCTCGGGGGAGGGACAGCCCAGCAGGACGTGGGGTGCAGCCTTGGAAGCAAGGCGGCTGTCCCCACCCCTGGGTCCGGAGGGCATGGGGCACGTGGACACAGGGAGGTGCTGGCCATGTGCTGACCCTCCACATGTCCCTTGGTGCCTGGGGGAGGGAGGACCCCCTCAGTGACTCTCTAGGGAAACTAAGGCTCAGAAGGACAAGATCCCTCGCTCACGCACCCCTGACTCCAAATCTCACCTCTACTGCCAGAACTCCCCCAAGGGGGCATTCCTGAGTTGCCCCTCCAGTTCCCGCATGCCTGGTGACCGAAATGGCCCATGTGAAATGGAGCTAAGGCCTCTACTTCTACCCAACCCTTGGGTGTCTCCAGGAGAGCAGGCCTGAGGGGCAGCAGCTGACCTGGAATCCAGTCACAGCCCAGCACTCCCTGTGTCTGGGCCCCAGAACCCCTCATCCACAGGCCCGGCTCCCCTGCAGTGAGGCAGGACCATGTCCCCACCTACGTGGAGGGTGGCACTGTCCACAGTGAGAGGTATTAAAACACACTTGAGTGACGCCCATTTTGGTTAAAAAGGAAAAATATGCATTTGCATGATGGCGTTTTCCAAAGGCTCAGCTAAGGCACTAGGCAGTCCATTGCCCGAGAACGCTCTGGGAGGGCCTGTGGGTGTGTGTGGGGTTGGTTTCATCCACGTTCTGTGTGCTGAGCTGTTACAAGCGTGAGTTGCAGAAACGTCTCAAACTTGCCTCTAGGCCTTCGTACGATGAAAGTGCCACTCACGGAAAGGACTGCGGACATCTCCGAAGCTATTTACAAGGGATGGTTCTCTATCCGTTCTGGCTTCCTTGGGTGAGACCAATGTTCCCTGTGATCACCAGAGCCCCAGGAGCCACCCGCCAAGGCCATGTCGGAAACCTTTGACCACCTGGTAGAGAGATGGGAACAAGGCGACCTCCAGGGGTAAATGGAAACCTGATAACAAAAAGTATGATGTAGTCCTCCTGCCGTGAGACCCGGAGACAGGCACATTCATAGACGCGGAAAGTAAAGTGGTGGTCACAGAGGCTGAAGGGAGGGGGGAGTCAGTGCAATAGGGACAGAGTTGCAGTTTGGGAAGATGGAAAAGTTCTGGAGCTGGAGGGTGTTGATGGCTGCAGGGCATTATGAGTGGCACTCAGATGGTGAAGATGGTACTTTTGATGTTATGTGTATTTTTTGTGTGTGTGAAGGGGTCTCGTTCTGTTGCCCTGGGTAGAGTGCCATGGTGTCATAGCTCACAGCAACCTTGACCTCTTGGGCTCAAGTGATCCTCTTGCTTCAGCCTCCCAAGTAACTACTTGGGCACCCGCCACAACGCTCAATTATTTTGTCTTTTAGAAACAGGGTTTTGCTCTTGCCCAGGCTGGTCTTGAACTCCTGAGCTCAGGTGACTCTCTTGCCTCAGCCTCCCCAAGTGCTGGAATCACGGGTGTGAACCACCGTGCCCAGCCAATGTTATGTGTATTTAACACAACTAACATATACAAAAATGTCCACCGTGGAGGAGAGAGAGGCACAGGAGACCGAGGATGAGGCTTGAGGGCAGACTGGGTCTTGCTAGAGCCTGTGGGTCCTGGCTGGTGCTGGGACCTTGTCGTGGGTCTTGGTAAGGAGTTTGTAGGCATCACCTGGGGTGAGGTGGAAGTTCCAGTTTGTCCTAAAGGTCTTGGAGGGGATTATAATGTTTTCCATGAGCTGCTTCAGAGAGTTTGGAGTTTAGGCTGGTAATGAGTGATCATCGCCCTCAGCAAGAAGCAGAGGGCCTTGGTTTTTCATGAGGGCGGAGCAGGCCAGTGCCAAGGTCAGAGGACCACTCAGGCAATCCCCGGGACTCCTGCCTGAGGCAGATAGTGCTGGTGACTGTTCCAGGGAGGAGGCAGGGAGAGTGATTGGATTTCTGGAGTCAACCACAGGAGCTCCTGGGGTCACCTTGGGATGCTTTGTGGCTACAGAGCCTGGGGGCCTTTTGGGAGGTGTCCAGCAGACAGCGGTGTGCAGATCTGAAGTCTGAGGCCCAGTCTTCCCCCATGGTTGCCAGTCAGAGGGGCAGCCCACCACTCTAAGCAGAGTAGCAGGGACAGAGGTGTGAGTGGCACTCACCTCTACAGGGTACCAGTCCCAGGTGGAGGCACAGACAGGGCCAGGCAGTGCCCACCAGCCGGAGCAGCTCCAAAAGGGGATGGCCTCTGCAAGGGTGGGGTGGGCTGGGACTGCTGCTGAGAGGGCAGGACTGCGGCGTGCCCAGCCTGAGCCTGGGGAGGGGGCCTCGGCAGTGGCTGCCAGCAGACAGATCGGACATCTCGTCTCCTCGCTGCCTCTCAGCACCTTCCCAAGCCCTGGCACACAGAGGTGATGGACAAATGCTATTTCATAAGTCACAATGGCTCTCTACTTCCAGGAGATGGTTGAACAACTCTGCCCTGCAGAGTGGACATCAGGTGGCCAGGCAGGGCTGTCTGGGGGTGTGTATCCCATTTGGTGAACAGAGCACAAAGTGGGTGCTCAGCACCCACTTCCATCCGAGAGAAGAGGTCAGCGTCGCCTTAGGCAAGTTTTGGTGACGTGATTGTTAGAAAAGCCAGACAAGGGGTGCTGCCACGTGTTTGGTGGAAGCAGCTCATGTGCCATCCCTGAGCTGAGCTTGGGACCGTGTCCCCCTGGAGTGGAGATGCAGGTGGTCCAATGACCCTGTCATAGCAGAGGGGAGGTCTGGTTCCACCCAAGGCCCTGCCCAGCAGGCAAGAAGACACTCCTGGCCCAGGGGGCAGCAGCCAGAGAGTCCCGGGAGGGGGTCGCACACTAAGCCTCACCCAGCCGGGCCTCCCTCTGGGCTCTCTCCATCTGGGAGTCTCCCTCACGTGGCAGCCTTGAGCTGTCTCCCTGGCACCTTGGCCTCTCTGTGTCACTGTTCCTTTGTGTCTCTGTGTTCCTGCCTCTCTTGTGTCCATCTCTCCTCCTCTGTGTCTCTCCCTGTCTCTGTCACCGGCTCTCCCCCAGCTCCTGGCCCATCCCCTCCCCACCCCGCCTGCTGCACTCCCCTCCAGCCCACTCTGTGCCCTTATCTGGGTCCGCCCTGCACAAATGCTGGGAGCCCATCCCCATGACAACGGGGCAGATGGCGGCTGCGATTAGCCACTCTCCCTCCCTCCGCAGCTCAATCCGTCTTTGAAATTAAATCAGCTGCGATAACATCGACCTACCGGCCAGAGGGAGGGTGGCTGGGAAGGAGGCTGCCTGAGCCCCACCCACCCACCCCAGGCCCGGTGGGGGCGAGGACCAGAACCAGCTCCCGCTGTGGCATGTGGCCTTGGCCAGGCCTCTTGTCCTCTGAGCCTCAGTTTCCCCATCTGTACAATGGGGGTGAACAGCCATATCTCTTTACTGGGGTCAGGGGAAGGTTGGAGGCAAAGCCCCTGGAGGGACCAGTGCTCGGCAGGGATGAGAACACTACAATGCCCCTGCCCCGTCCACATGATGGAAACCTGAGTCCTGGTGGGGAAGCCCTGCCCTGCCCGTCCTCAGAGGCCAATGGCATCCAGGCTCCCCCAGCTTTTCCTGGGTGGAGAGTGGCTGCAAACCTGGCTCCCCTCTGCTCCGTGAGCTGAGTGCATCCCCCCAGGGCCCTCGGGGCCCCGTCTTGTAAAATGCTTCAGTGTCATTGAATCCTAGCGCCAGGACACACTTGGGCACTGTTTCACCCATTCCCTTCCCCACAGGATTTTGGGGACACAGGCGTGGAGGGTGGAAGTGGGGACCTCCCAGTCGGAGGCATCTCTAAAGAGTGGCATCTGAGCCAAGATCAGAGGGATTGGCCACCATTAGCAGGTAGCTGGGGGATTGTAGGCAGTGGGGTGGGCAGGTGCAGAGGCTGAAGGCAGGGTGGACATGTGAAGAGAACTGGAGCCCAGAGAGTGGGGGGAGTGGGGAGATCCCAGGGGCAAGAGGGAGGGCCTTCCAGAGACCAGGGAGGTGGGTCCAGGCATGCTACACAGCTGCAAGGGCCCTGAGGCGGGAGGGGCCCGATGTGTGGGGGACAGAGAGGAGGGCAGTGGGTCTGGAGCACAGCAAGCACTGGGGATGCTGGGAAGGACACCGGGCCAGATGACAAAGGCCTTGTGGGGACTGTGACGTTTACTCTGAGTGCCCCACACGACACTCAGATTCTTCTGGGTGCTGGGAAGAAAATAGGACAGAAGAGGGGAAAGAGGAGGCTGGCATCTTGTCCAGGGGAGCAACAGTGAAGACATGGACGTCAGGGGAGCCCTCCACCCCCGAGCCTCTGCCTGGGGCTCCATGCTGGGCCTCCGCATGGTCCCACCTCCGGGTGCCCCAGCACAGGGTCAGGCCTGAGCCTGGCCAGCCAGCCCCTCCCTAGACACATAGGGCCATTGGGCAGGGGACAGGTCTTCACTGCTGTGGTCCCAGCACCCGACGTACAGCCGGGTCCAGAAGCAGCTCTGAAAGAAGGAGACTTGGCCAGCATGTCCCGTCCCAGCGCGGCTTGGCAAGGCCTTCCCACAAGTGACACGGAGTGGGGGCCTCGATGTATAAATGTAACAGGACAGAGGAGATGGGGTGTGCAGGGGAGCAGCATGATGTGGCTGCAGTGGCAGGGTGTGGGCTGGGACCACAAGTGCTGATGCAGGGGTTGGATGTCATCCCGGCCGTGCTCCTCAGCAGGCCAGTCAAGTGTTAGGCTTTGGTTTCTCCCTCTGTAAAATGGGACTAAGAGTTGGTGCAAAGATTCAACCTGGCAGCTGGGGACAGGTGACATGCTTAGCTGAGTGCGCTGGCTCCACAGGAGTTGAAGCAGGGGAATGCAGACAGAGGGCTGTGCAAGGGAGAGCCGGCTCCGGCTGTAGGTGTGGGGCTTGGAGAAGGGAATAGAGCACAGACGGTCAGCCCCAGCCCAGGGGTCCTTGGGGTGTTTGGGGACACCGGTACCTTGTAAGCACCCAGATTTCTGCTGTGCATCCAGCTGCAGGACCGTGTGGCTGCCTGGGCTGCCGGGGCGTAATTGCATTTGCCCAGCAGCTGTCTGTGCTAAGCAGGCCCACTTGACGCAGCCACAGCTGGCCAGTAATTGGTGAAATTAGCGAGTCGGCAGGGACAGAGGTCAGGTGGTTAATGCTGTAGTGGGGGCTTTGATGAAGTTAGTCCCACAGCAGGACTGGGAGCTGGGTTTGACCTTCTCTGTGTCACAGGGCTCCCCTGCCCAGTGGCTAACGTGGTTAGGGAGCCTCCAGCTGCTGTCCTGTCCCAGAGGCCCCCAGAGGTGGATCCTAGGGACTCACAGCCTGGCCTGAGCCTCAAGATGCCGGCAGGCCACTTGCTGTGTCCTCTTGGCCAGGACACTGGCAGCAGCCAGGGGGCTTTGCACATCTCGAAGATCTTGGGGTGATGCCCCTTGGCTTCCTGGAAGAGGCTATCAACACGCTCCCTTTGGAAAAAAGTGCCAGGTCACTTCCTAGCCTCTCTCCCCCAAGATGCGCCTCAGCCCAGACGCTTCTCTGCATCTGGGAAGGGGACGAATTCTTCAAGGAGTCCAAACCCTACCTTTCCTACTGGGTTCAAGGCCTCCCAGTGGGTTCTCTTGTCTTCAGCCCCAGAGGTTGTCCTGAGAACGTGCCTTGGTTCTTGCTTCTCCCTGGAACGGTATGCTCCCACCTTCTTTCATGTTATATCATTCCTTGGGCATTGACTAGAAGCCAAGCACTGTGAGTTGGGATGCAGAAGTGACCACAATACGATCAGGTCCTAGTCCACTTGGTGCTCAGACTGCCTTCTCTGCCCATATCATGTCCTCTCTCCCTGGCCTGGGAGCCACAGACCCTGTCACTGGCCATCACTGAGACTTCTAACCTGAAATCACCTCCTTTTCTGACTCTTACTCCAGCCCCCAGGGAACAAGGAATTGCCAGCAAGCTGATCCTTCCGCAGCCACAATCATGCACATTCTCTCACTCACGCCTGCGTATCACTTTTGTAACAATGGCAATTATTATATTTTTCTTTTTTTTTGAGACAGAGCCTCAAGCTGTCACCCTGGGTAGAGGGCCGTGGCATCACAGCTCACAGCAACCTCTAATTCCTGGGCTCAAGCGAGTCTCCTGCCTCCACCTCCCAAGTAGCTGGGACTACAGGCGCCCGCCACAACGCCCGGCCATTTTTTGGTTGC
>CAUYRH010177009.1:0-60693 GCA_963574655.1 Perodicticus potto | reverse complement strand
AGGGTGATTGGTGGGATCACACTTACGGTGCATCTTAGAAGGGTACAAGTGAAAATTACTAAATGTAGAATATAAATGTCTTCATATAGTGATTAAAAGGCCAAGAAGGCTATGTTAAATAGTTCAATGAAAATATTTCAGATTGTATATAAAGTCAGCACATTGTGCCCCATGACTGCACCAATGTACACAATTATGATTTAATAAAAATTAAAAAAAAAAGAAAAGAAACTAAGCAAAGAAATTTTGTACTTAAACTTCACCATACAACAATTGAATTTAACAGACATCTACAGAACATTTCATCCTAATAAAACTAAATACACATTCTTCTCATCAGCCCATGGAACATCCTCCAAAATTGATCACATCTTAGGTCACAAGTCTAACCTCAGCAAATTCAAAAACAACAGAAATTATTCCTTGAATTTTCTCAGATCATCATGCAATAAAAGGTGAACTCACCAATAACAGGTATCTGCGTACTCATACAAAGACATGGGAACTAAATAACCTCATGCTGAATGATAGCTGGGTCAAAGATGAGATTAAGAAGGAAACTGCCAAATTTTTGGAACAAAACAATAATGAAGACAGAAATTGTCTTCACAAATTGACAGACAGGTGACAGGTTCACAAATTGTCAGAACCTGTGGGATACTGCAAGGACAGTCCTAAGAGGGAAATTTATGGCATTGCAAGTCTTCCTCAGAATGGAAACAAAGGGAGTCAATAACTTAATGGGACATCTTAAGCAACTGGAAAAGGAAGAACATTCTAACCCCAAACCCTGCAGAAGAAAAGAAATGGCTAAAATTAGAGAAGAATTAAATGAAATTGAAAACAAAACAATTATTCAAAATATCAATGAATCAAAAAGTTGTTTTCTTGAAAAATTCAACAAAATTGATAAACCTTTGTCCAACCTAACCAAAAATAGAAAACTAAAGTCCATAATATCATCAATCAGAAATGACAAAGGAGAAATAGCAACAGACATCTCAGAAAGTCAAAGAATCCTTAATGAATACTACAAAAACTTTATTCTCAGAAATATGAAAATCTGAAAGAAATTGACCAATACTTGGAAGCACACCAACTTCCTAGACTTAATCAGAAAGATTTGGAAATGCTGAACAGACCTATATCAAGTACTGAAATAGAATCAACTATACAAAATCTCCCCAAAAAGAAGAGTCTAGAACCAGATGGCTTCACATCAGAATTCTACCAAACCTTTAAAGAGGAACTAGTATCTAGATTACTTAACTTTTTCCAAAACATAGAAAAAGAAGGAATACTTCCCAACACATTCTATAAAGCAAATACCACTCTGATACCCAAACCAGGAAAAGACCCAACATGAAAAGAAAACTATAGACAAATATCTTTAATGAGCATAGATGCAAAAATATTCAATAAGATCCTAGCAAACAGAACTCAGCAACATGTCAAACGAATTATACACCATGACCAAGTGGGTTTTATCCCAGGGTCTCAAGGTTGGTTGAATATATGTAAATCTATAAATATAATACATCACATAAACAAACTAAAAAACAAAGACCATATGATTCTCTCAATAGATGCAGAAAAAGCTTTTGACAATATTCAGCATCCTTTCATGATCAGAACACTTAAGAAAATAGGTATAGAAGAGACTTTTCTTAAACTGATAGAGGCCATCTACAGCACTCCCACAGCCAATATCATACTGAATGGAGTAAAATTGAAACCATTTCCACTCAGATCAGGAGCCAGGAAAGGTTGTCCATTGTCTCCACTGCTTTTAAACATTGTAATGGAAGTCTTAGCCATTGCAATCAGGCAAGAGAAAGCATGGAGGGTATCCATATAGGGTGATATAGGAAATCAAACTTTCACTCTTCACAGATGATATGATTTTATAGCTAGAAAACCCTAGGGACTCAACCACAAAACTCTTAGACGTGATCAAGGAATACAGTAGCATCTGAGGATACACAATCAATACTCACAAGTTGCCCTTATATATACCAATAATAGTCAAGCCAAAAAAACAGTTAAGGATTCTATTCCCTTTACAGTTGTGCCAAAGAAAATGAAATATTTGGGAATTTACCTAACATAGGATGTGAAATATCTCTATAAAGAGAATTATGAAACTCTGAGAAAAGAAATAACTGAAGATACTAACAAATGGAAAAACATGCCATGCTCATGGCTAGGAAGAATCAACATTGTTAAAATATCCATATTACCCAAAGCAATTTACAAATTCAATGCAATCTCTATCAAAGTACCACCATCATACTTTAAAGATCTGGAAAAGAACAGTACTTCGTTTTATATGGAAACAGAGAAAACCTTGAATAGCCAAGACATTACTCAGAAATAAAAACAAATCAGGAGGAATCATGCTACCAGACTTGAAACTATACTATAAATCTATAGTGATAAAAACAGCATGGTATTGGCACAAAAATGGAGAGTAAATGTACAGAACAGAATTGAGAACCAAGAGATGAAGCCAGACACTTATCATCATTTGATCTTTGATAAATCCATCAAAAATATAAATTGGGGGAAAGATTCCCTATTTAACAAATGGTGCTGGGAGAAATGGCTGGCGACTTGTAGAAGACTGAAACTGGACCCACACCTTTCACCATTAACAAAAATTGACTCTCACTGGATAAAAGATTTAAACTTGAGGCATGAAACTATAAAGATTCTTGAAGAGAGTGCAGGAGAAACACTTGAAGAAATTGGCCTGGGAGAATACTTTATGAGGAGGAGCCCCTGGGCAATTGAAGCAACACCAAAAATACATTACTGGGATCTGATCAAACTAAAAACCTTCTGCAATGCCAAGAACACAGTACGTATATCAAGCAGAAAGCCCTCAGAATGGGAGAGGATATTTGTAGGTTATGCTTCTGATAAAGGTTTTGATAACCAGAATCCACAGAAAACTCAAACTTATTAATGAGAAAAGAACAAGTAATCCCATTTCACTGTGGGCAAGGGACTTGAACAGAAGTTTCTCTGAAGAAGACAGGCCTATGGCCTACAGACACATGAAAAAATGCACAGAAAAATGAAAAAAAAAAACCACTTTAAGATATCATCTAACTCCCGTAAAAGTGGCTCACATAACAAAATCCCCAAACTACAGATGTTGGGGTGGATGTGGAGAAAAGGAGATACTTCTGCACTGCTGGTGGGAGTGCAAGCTGATATGGCCCTTTTGGAAAGAAGTATGGAGAATACTCAGGGATATAAAAGTAGAACTGCCATTTGTTCCTGCAATTCCTCTACTAGGTGTATATCCAAAAGCCCCAAAATCACTTTCTAACAAAGATATTTGCACCAGATTGCTCATTGCAACTCAATTCATAATAGCCAAGTCATGGAAGAAGCCCAAGTGCCTATCGACCCATGCATGGATTAATAAACTGTGGTATATGTATACCATAGAATATTATGCAGTCTTAAAAAAAGATGGAGACATCACCTCTTTTATCTTAAATGGATGGAGTTGGAACATATCCTACTTAGTAAAGTAACTCAAGAATGAAACAAAAATATCCAAAGTACTCAGTACTATTATGAAACCATTTTACAATCACTCACATTTTCACATGAAGAATAGATCACAAGTATGGCCCAAGATGAAGGAGGGAGGAGGGGAGATGGGAGAAGAGAGGGAGGTCAGATCGAGGGAGGGTGAATGGTGAGATCATACCTTTGGTGCATAATGCAAGGGTACATGTCAGATATATTAGTATAGAGTATAAATGTCTTAACACAATAACTAAGTAAACAAGATGAGGTATATATTAACCAGTGTGATGTAAACATTCCTAATTCTATATGAAATCAGCACATTGTACCCCATAAGTGCATTAATGTATACATGATCTATGTGTTTATGGCTTAATAAAAAATAAAAATAAATTTAAAAAAAGAAATAATGAGTATAGAGTAGCTAACTATTAATACTTACATCATCTATACCAGATGTACAAAAATCAAGTACTGACTGTGGTCCAGAAAATCACCCCAGGAGTGCAGGGAGTACTGATGTTTTCTGACATCTCCCTTCAAGAGGAACAGCCTGGTTCTTAGCTGATCACAGAAATGACCTTGAACTCCACAGAAATCAGAGAAGAAAGATACAACTAGTACATTAGCCTGCATTAGATGAGCGGAGAAAGAAATTGAAACTCCCACTCTTCAACTCTTCTTCCCCTAACTATGCCTCAGGAGGAAAGAGAATCTGGTGGAAAAACATTCTACCATCAAGGAGAAGCAAGTGTGTTGCCCTCTGCAGAGTGCTGTGGCATCACAGTTAACAGCAACCTTAAAGTTTTGGACTTAAGCAATTCCCTTACCTCAGTGTCCCAAGTAGCTGGGTCTATAGGTGCTCACCACAACGCCTGGCTATTTTTTTGTTGCAGTTGTCATTGTTGTTTAGCTGGCCGAGGCCGGGTGATATGGACCCACCAGCCTTGGTGCATGTGGCCAGCACCATAACCACCATCCTAAGGGCACCAAGCCTAGGCCTGGACTTTTGTCTATCTCTCTCTGTGCGTGTCTCTCTCTTTCTCTGACTGCTTTTTCTGAAGCATTAGCACAGGTGTTTCCAAAAGTGATAATGGTCTAGATTCAGATCCAGTTTGTGAGGAGAAGTAGCTTATCATATATAGAGAAAAATAGCTTTGCCCTGAAGCCCATCCTACCTAATAGAGCTTTATCTTGGGTTCCAGAGCATCAACCTAATACAAGAATAAAATATACCTTGTGCATATGTGTTTCTACATGTATATGCAGGGTTGACATAAAGTTCATGTGCAATTAATTAGCAATAGCAATAGCAATTTAAATTGCACATGAACCTTTGTCCACCCTGTATGTATATGTGTATGAACACATATATACTTGTGTGTTTAGTCTTTCAGGAAAGAAAGGTAACTGATTTGAAGCACAGTTCAGATGTTAGTTATTTCAAAGTGTCCACCGTTTTCTTGTTGTTGTTGTTTTTAACATACAATCATTATGTGAAATGCGGGAATTATTTGTTTGCATTAATTGGTGGATCACGTTAGGATATAGATCCAGTGGCATCTGCCTAGGCTACCTGATTGTCAAATTGTCATTCTAGCTAATGTTCTGTAAAATGTGAGGAGATGCAGAATTATTCCAAGCAGGAATTGGACTCTATAATAGCAGGAGAAAAACCATAGTGTATCAGGTTCAAAGTAAGGCACACTGGAAATAGCAATTTAACATCCTTTGTCCTGATTGTGTAGTTTCTGTACCCAACTCCCATTATGTGAGAAGGCAGTCTTGCCTAAGTATGAACTGTGGAATTGGATCACAGCTGATAAACTGTGAAATAATTTAACCGCTTAGCAAAGAAAGAATAAAAAAATTTCTAAGAGTTATCATTGCCTTGACAGCTTAACAAAGTCTTCTGTTTAGTGTGAAAAGGACTTTAAAAGGCAAAACTCCAGTCAGTCTAAAGGAGTGAATATTATGTATTACACACAGGCACTGAGTGCTTGGTATGTGTTTATGGCAAATTCATTACATGATTATCTCATTCAATGTTCATTATAAATGCCTGGGAGGGCAATGATATTATCATCTCTATTTTACGGGTAAGGAAACTGAGGCTTACAGAATTTAAATGTGTTGGTCATGATCACTCACAAAGCATTAAGAGGCAAATATAGGGAGCCTGCCCCAGGTATATCCATCCCCAACTCCCTCACTATAGTATTGCTAACAGGAAAGAACTCTGGAGATACTGAAGTACTACTAAGTACCGCCATCAAGTATTGCTAAAGTATCATGAGATTCCTCTCATAGAAATATGTAAATCCAGATTATTGCAAAGACGAAGAATGAAGAATATTTACCTTCTATGTCTTTTCCTGGCCAGCAGCCTGGTCACATCAAAGTCTCTGTCTCTCTTTCTCTCTTATCTTTCTGTCTCTTGTACTTATATCACAGGCATTTCCAATCCTCACTCTCTGACTCAAATCAGGTTCCACAGGGGATATTCTCTGTGTAGCTCAAAACTGCAAACAGATTCAAAATACAGTCTGATCAGTCCTGGCTCCCGCGGACAGTGCCCCTGGCCAACGGTGCCCGGCATGCCAGAGAAAAACTATATGCTGCTCCCTGGTTGTGGCCCAGTGAAGCTACTATAAAATGTTCTTCTCTTATCCACATTCCTGAAGAGATGGCTTTCCTATCCACTTCAACTGTCCTGGTGCTAAAGCCACAAAGACAGCACTGCTCTAAGTCCCCAGCTTTGTATAGCAGTGTCAGTGACATCTGCCATTTGACTTTGTATTCTCTCCCCCTGACTTTCGAACTCTGGCATTGAGCCTGAGGGGGTTGGGCTGACTATCTGACTATCACCTTACCAGGAGGGAATCAAAGTGTGCTTCTGTCATGGCATGAATGAGATGCCATGAGGACATGTCCTCACCCAGACCTTCGCGTAGTCGGGGGGAGTTGAGTGGGCCTGGCTGTCAGCCTCCAGAATAGGCCCTTCTTTTCACTCCACCATGCTCCATAGCCCCTGGCAGGTCCACTAGCCAACCCTGGGAATGTGACCGAATGAATCTCAAGTTGCAACATCCAGAATCAGGGTTTCATTTCGGCATTCTAAACGCACTGTCAGAAACCCATCGTAAGTTAGCCTTAGGATAGCCAATATACTAAAACCTACTCAAGTAAGTACCCGTTTTTAAAATGCCTGCTCTAGCTGGGAATCAAAAAGTTTCTGATAATGTGGGTAAGTACTTTATTTATGATTAAATTAAAGACTCACCAATTCTATATAGTTTACAATCCTTAGATTTAGGAAACCTTCTGATTTTAATGCACTATCAGAATATTATAAAAGTTATAGCATCACCAATGTATTTGCATGCTAAGAAAGGCATAAACACCGTAGGGTTGAGGGCATTTGTGATCAAAGAAGCAGCAAGGATAAGATCCTGGTAAGATCTTCTTGGTTCAGAAAAAATCCACTAGAATAAACCTTTGTTATCAAATTAAGGTATTAATTAGGCACATCTTTGCAGGCAAGTTTGTTTGAGGAGAGTATAAAATAACCTTTGTGACTCCATCCAGGCTGTCTTTTCTGACATGCCAGGTATGCAAAGCTCATCCGTGGGAAGAATGCACAGTAAGTATGAGAGACTTAACACGTTTTGGAAAAGAACTTGAGAACCTAGCCTCTGCTTTCCAAAACTCTAAATTAAGGAAACATTGCATGACAAGAAAAGATCTCAATGCATTCTGAAATAAAAAAGGTAAGTTTAAAAAAAAGGAAACTTTACACAACAGACTATGTTGCCTTCTCTGAGGTCCACTACAATTTGAGTCCACTCTCAAATGATCTCTTGATGCTGGTGTCATGTCTTGATCTACTGATCCAGACGTGCCCCTAGGTTCAAACATGCACCTTACAATGAGATGTGAACACAGGAAGTTCCTTCCCATAGCAGCCATTTGTGAAGAGCCCACTTCGTTACCAGAAAGTCTCCTAGAGGATCATTCAGTAAGATGTCATACCTTCTTTGAAGACAACCACAGTGATAATTGCGATTAGAGGATACTGGACCTCTACACCTTTCTGTCTTGGTTAATTGTCTCAGTGACCCAAAGAGGTAGGCATGTTCATCATAATTTTCCAGATAAAGAAATCAAGGCTGAGAGAAATTTGTCTACCTGTCCATAGTCAGAGAAGTAAATGACAAAGCTGAGATTTGAAACTAAATCTTCCTGATTTTAAATCTCATACTTTTACAGAGTTTGAGATCTTAGAGATGTGGTGTTTCCAGTACACAAATCCTAAAATCCCATTCAAGTGAATGCAGACCATCACCATCGTGGAGTGATGACTGATAACTTTGGAAATGAAGAGATCAGAAACTGATGGTGGCAAAAGATAAGGAAGTAACTGATGAGAATCTGCAGAATAAAGGGGAAAGTTGTCATGGAAGTCAGCTGATGTAGGTCAAGTACTTTTTGCAAACACAAGGCTGAAGTCTGTGTGAGAAAGGATGGCGTATACACTCAAAACCAACAAAGGCAGACGGGGTTAGGAGAGGGTTTGAGAAATGAATAGTGAAATTTGAAAGGACAATTATTTTTCTTGATGTCAAGGTAATAATTTCCTAAAGAGTTACAGATTTCTTACCATATTACATTTAATCAATGCCTTTTTATTCTGAATTAAATGACCTCAGAAGTTATATCACACTGAATTTCTGCCACTAAAAAGCCAGAATCTATATTAGTTTATAAATTTAGATCTAAAAGCATGCAATTAGAGAAGAGGATAGTGTAAATTCCCATCGGTGGCTTGGAAATTAACCTAGTAATTTTTTTTTAATTTTATATTAAAATAATGTTGTGATGGTGTACTGAGACCAGGGTAGGTTCATTGTCTTCTCCCATATCCATTGTCTTCATTCTCCACTAGAAACAGAATCCAGTTTTATTTAGGTGAGTGATAACTGCTGAAAGACTACATTTTACAGCTCTTCTTATGAAAAAGCCTCGCTCCATTCAATGAGATGTAAGCAGAAGACTTGTGTGAAACTTCTGAGAAAGTAGAGTTCTCTTCTGCCTCTGAGAACCCCAAAGATGTCAGAGTAGCAAGATAAAAGGTGGCGAGAGCCCTCATAATCCAGAGCCATCAACAACACGGCTCCCTACCCTTACACTTCTCTAGGAGTAAGACGTGAACGTTAATCTATTACTTTGCATTTTCCCATTTTATGTGACGAGATCTGATCCCAACCGATACAGGACTAATTAGACTGGATCACCCTTGTCTTGGGATGTTGTTCAATGCTAGATGATACTAAATTAAAATTGAAGTAAATAATGATAGATGATTCAAGTAATTTAAAATTTACACATGGAGTTTGTAGTTAAGTCTGTCCCTTGTATGGTATATAAAAATTATTTGAAAGCTGATTTAGGAAAAAGGAGTCAGAGTAAGATGGCAGTAGATAAAAATTGCCTCGCATTTTTCCCACATTTCTAGTATTTCGCACACAGAGCATAAGGAACTAAGACAACAACAAAGTTGTTCAACCATTTCTATACATAATTAATGTTCTATAATAAAAAGGGAAATGCTCAAATGCAGCAGAAATGCAAGAATTCATTTTTATCTCCCATTTGTACTGATGTATATATGTTTTTCTATCATACAGTTAAAGAAAATGTGCTATTTCTAAAAGTAATAATATGATAATTAAGTATCAATCTTATGATATTAGCAATGAGGTAAACTACAAATTGTAGGAAAGGTTGTGAAAATGCTTGCTAAGAACTCACCCCAAATTTTTTCTGTAATCTGGCTTTCTTACCTACCTGGATAACTCCAAACCAGTAGAAGACATTGGAAAATCGACCACAGAACACAGTGCTTCCGGGAGGGAGGAAGGAAAGAAAGAAAGGGCCATGGGACAGTATTAAGTGGGACACTATGTATGGTCTAAAAATCATTCTTGCTAATCGAAAAAAGATTCTAAAAATTATTAGTGAGAGATACAAGGTAAATAATCAAGCCCAACGTCTCTCAAGAAGTGGAGAAGGTTGTCCAAATAGCAACGTTCTTGGCTTCAAAAAGAATAGATCCATTTAAGGTGTCAGGCTAATCAGAACGTGTCACCTGCATGCTTATTTTATTTCTTTTGTGCTTTATTATTGAGTAATTTAACCCCATAACCTCAATCATCACTTATTTACACATGAATCCCAAATGTCCATCTACTGAGTGCACTTCTACCCCAAATTCTAGACCAGAATGCTGTTATCCTTACACGAGGTCGAACAGGCATCAAAGATAATCCAAAGATATTAAACACGATAAATAATCGCCTGTGTCTTCACCTGCCCCGCTCCTAACTCACAAGCTCTCTACCTTGGCAACAATACCACCACGTTTACCATCTCTTTTACCTCGTTGCTCTCTCTTTCTCTCCTTCTCTCTCTCTCCCTGTCTCTCCCACCCCTCCATTACCACATGGAAAATCCCTTGCATTTATCTCCTTCCCATTGTCTTTGCTGATGATCTAAATTAGCCACCCCCAGGTCCATCTCATGCTGACCATTGGACAGCCTTATAAGCAATCTTCCCTTCAAATGAAGATGATTTATTTTCAAAAACCCAGACACAACCATACGTGTAACCACTGCTTAAAAGCCTTCAGGGACAATCTGTCCCGACCACCTCTGTATTCACCTCCTGTCATTTATTTCCTATAATGTTGCACTGCAGCCACACAAAGCAATTCACATTTTTGCCGTCCAGATACACACTTGGAGCCATGGGGACTTCCTTGGTGCTCTTTTTCTCTGCATAACATGCTGTTTTCTCCTTCCCTTCTCTGCCTGTTCATGTTACCTGCGGGTGTACCTCTACGGCACCTTCCGTGGCCATCCTGTCAGAATGAATTCTCTCTCTCTCTCGTGTGCTCATAAAGCATCTGGAACACACCTCTATTAAAGCATTTATCTCAGCTGGACATTGTGGCACATGCCTGTAGTCTTGTCTAAACTGGAGGCTGAAGTAGGAGGATCACATAAGCCCAGGAGTCGAAGGCTGCAGTGAGCTATGATTGTGCCTCTGTACTCCCGCCTGGGTGGCAGAGTGAGATCACATCTTTAAAAAATAAAGAAAGAAAAATAAAACTAAATTCAAAAAATCTCCTCTATGATGCTTAATATTTTCCTTCTCATTCTACCACTAGTCTGTGAGTTCTTTGAGAGACTGTAGTTTATGTTTTTATATATTCGGTATATAAAAACCTGCCTTGAACATACCAGGTGCCAGATTTTTTTCAGAATTGAAATAAAATGTAGTCATGTTACCCACATAAAGTTTTATTTTTGTTTTATGCATTTTTTCTTCTCCTTGAAAAAAATTATACATTGCTTTAGTTTTACTATCAAAAGGTAATGACTTGAAATGAAGAGGAAATGGCACGGGGAAGATATTAGTACTGCTATTGGGTACCACACGGCATGTTATAAGAGCACCATAGTGTTTAATAATCACTCTAATTATTTATTAAAATTTAACTTTTTCCAGTTAATTAAACTTGCATTTGGTAAAGCGATCCAATTTTGGCAGATAGCAGCTTTTTATCTGTATATGCGTTGTTGAAGGCTGACTGGATACCATTTGGATAATGGTAGAGGTTTTCACATTTCTCCTCTTACTTACAGGACAACATACCTAATTTAATATAATAAGGCTCTCCCCAAAGACCAATAAGACTTAATCTGTTGTATCTAAAGCAGCAAATCTTAAATAATTTAGAGAATTATTTTTTCTTTACAGATCCACATACTTATCGATTGCAAGTTCCCTTTTTATTGAAAGAGTCTATAGCAAAATTTTTGGTCTTTCTAAATAATTTATCTTCCTGTGAGTAAATGATCTGGATTTGTTTCTATGAACTAACTAGAGAGATTTTATTTCAAACAGTTTCATCTCCAAAATGTGCCAGTTCACACACAGTAGGTTTCTTTTCTAGGAGACATTGACCTTCCTCTGTTTTTGGATACAGGTCCTATTTTTGGCATAGGCAAGCATAGGCAAACACATTTTACAGATGCACAGTCTCTGGAACTGCCGATACGATTCTGGAGGTTCAATCCCAGAAATATCACACTCCAATAGCAGTCAGCCTGCTCACCGCAGCTTCCTGTGAGGAGCTTCCTCTGGACATCCAAACTGGAATGGCACTGAAACTGGACCAAAACTTGTTTTTGAAGGGAGCCATCATTTGTTCTTTTAAAAACATTTTTTCATTTAATTACACAATATTGTAAACATGACAAAGAAAGACAGAAAATAGCATTCTGTAGACCCATCATCTAGATGTGACAGGTGCTAGTATTTTGTCAGGATTTACCACAGGTTTTTGTTTTTTTTTCCCGAGGGAAAAAAAAGAAGGCATTCCTATGTTTTAGGTCCTCTTCCCATCTTTTCTCCCTCTCTTTTATGTAACTGTTAACACAAAAAAAAATCGTATTATATCTTATTTGTGGATTCATCCAAATATAATGCAAATTTATGAAGAGCTTCTTTTAACTGGGAATTTAAACTAATCTAGATTCTAGAGCAGGACTTGGCAAACTTATTGATGTAAAAGGTGAGAAGGCCAATATTTGAGGTCTCCGCTGCAGCTCCTCAATCCTTTCTGCATGTGAGAGCAAGCACAGACAGCACACAGACAAAGGAGCGGGGCCGTGGTCCCTATAACTTTAGTTATAAAACACTGGCTGGCTGGATTGGCCTCATGGGCAAATCTGCTGATCCTTGAACTACTCAGTTTAGATTCAGCTGTTTAATTTTACTAAAGAGTGACCTGAGACACATATATAGAATAAGCTATAAATAATATTCATTGTAGTTCTTGTAACAACTTCTCTGCAAGGGATCAAATTGTGCCCAGCGTCCACTGTCCCCCTCTTTCATAATGATATAATTTTAAAAGTCCGCACTCAGACTTTCCCACACTGTTTTGCAGGTAAGTGCAGCCATATGACTAAGTTCTGCCCAATGAACTGTAAGTGAAAAAGTCACATGGCAATTTCTGGGAAGTTTCCTTAAAAGAAAGCTACCGTATGGACTTTAATGCTTTTCCCTTTGCTTTCTGCATTCTGCTGCTTAAAATATTGTTTCAGTTACTGGAGCTCTAATTTAGCTCCTGCAAACATGGGCCTTACCTTGGGAAAAGAGGAGCAGGGAGCTAGAAGGAACCCAGGGCTGGGGACTCAGCAGAGACAAGCCCTCTTAGTCACACTCTCTCTCAAACGCTCATCTCCATGTACGTGTATCCTTTTTTAAAGCAGAAATGCACTTCACATTATTAAACCACAGTTATCTGGAGTTCTTCTGTAACTTGCACTCATACCTAATTCATACAAATTACAACTTTCAGGCCTCGCTCTGCAGGCAAGAGGCAAAACCCTCAGGCCTATCCAACATCAATCTTCTGATCTAAGCAAGTCTCCTCCCTCCTCATCCAGATTCTGCATTGCTCACTCCATTCACCATAGAAACTTTTGGGGGCTTAACCATTAATTACATTAGAAGTTTATACAAAACAAAAAGAAATATCAATCTGCCATCTAACACTGCTCAAAGCACAGACCTAAAATGCTATACAGAGACGTTCTCCCTGTATTTTTCTAATTCTGGTTGAAAATATCAACATATTTTGTTCTAAATGCTTGTGCCTATTACCCTTGAGAAAGGACTCTTTTTAGCTGCACTGCCAAATGTTTTCTCCATACAGGTGTTGCTGCAATGGCAGTTGCAGTCATTATTTGTGCTGCTATAGCTGTAGCTGGAAAAAAAATGGCTCCAGATTGGCCAAAATCTGAAAAGAGTTATCCTGATGCACGGAAAACACGTATTCTATGCTTTTTTGAGTTTTTAGTTATATACACCCATAAAACCCCTGGGTTTAGAGTAATTCATTTCACGTCTGTCCTTATGTAAAGCACTTTTATTCATCAGATTCTAGATGACGACTGGAAAAGGTACATTGTAAAGAGAATAACAGTCTCAATTTCAATGTAGTTTGAAATAAAGGAAAGATAAGCAGATACAATTAACATGTCTAACATGAAAAAACTACCAGGGAGAAATGAACCTGAATGTTAACGTTGCTTATCTCTGACTGGTAAAGTTATAGGTGATTTATTTCTTCCTTTTTATTTTTCTAAATATTCTATAAGCAACATTTATTATTTTTGAAACCAGGAGAAAAATATGATTCAAGATCTTGAAATATGTATTAAATAAAGAAAACACATATGAAGTTGAAAAATATTAGAAAAATCAATATAGCATAGAACTTAAGAGCAAGTAATAGATCAACACTTCATATTTATCTATGCTAAAGGCAGTCAACAAAGGCACAGCCACCCCTTTGGAGCAAACGATTCAATGGTCCATTGTTGTTTGGCTGGTTTTGGAACGTTTGGGTAATAACCTCCAGTCATTCCCTCTCTGAACCTTGAGCCTCAGTTTCATCCTCTGTAAACTTGTACCCATCCCACAGAGCTGCTGAGAAGACTGAAAACTGATGGGAAAGCCCCTGGCCGTCAATTTCTAGCAGATGAATAAGCAGTTCGTATCATTGTGTTACAGACGTGCATCCCATTCACAGAATGCTCCGTGAGTGCACAGGGAGCATCGACATCGCGAGGGAGGCAAAGATGAACGAGAAACCTGCCTCGCCTCTAAGGACGTCACAGCTGAGTCGGGTGGTAGAGGACACAAACCCACGGAGTCACATTGCATCCTCAGAAGAGAGGAACAAAGCACAATGTTCAGAGGCAAGTTAAGAAAGCTTTGATAAGGTGGAGCATTCCGGTGCAAATACGGAAAGAAACACTCTGGTAAAGAAAGGGAAACTCCTGACTTCCAGAGTTGGCTGTGCCACCAACCGCGAGATCCAGGGCAGGGTTACTAACCTCTGAGTTTCAGATTTATCGTGTATCCAAGCAGAAGGATTTTCTCTGTGTCTAAGATAATTTCTGCTGTTGTAACAAACAGAGATATAATACCTCATGTAAGAACTGATCTGATTTCCTCATAGCTACAGGTACGGATATTGTGTGCATGTGTTCACACGTGTATAGCATATAGTAAAAAAGTGCATGTTTATTTAATCTTCATATCAACGTGTTATACAAATACAATTATTATCATTCCCATTTCTCAGCTAAGGAATTGAGGCACATATAAAGTCAGTTTTCTAAAGTCATGTAAGTAGAATTTGAACACAGGCAGTCAGTACCATTTGAATGAAACCTTAAAAGGCTTTTAGAAATGTATTTCTATAATGTTGTATGTATATAGCTTATGTAGAAAGAATATGCATATAGCATGTATATGTGTGTGTGTGTAGTGAGAGAGGCATGGATGCTGGCATGTAAGAAAGCTTTAAAGGGGTATCACATGACCCTGGAAAGTATAAACTGTAAGTGCACGAATTAGAATCCCTATTCATTTTTGTGACAGTGATAAAATTACTTAAATACTCTCTAAGTTTTAATCATCAGTAAAGTAAGGATAATAACAGGTCCTTGAAGGGATGAATAGAAAATCAAATACAATAGCGCATGTAAAATGCCAAACACGGTGTCTGGCACGTGCTCGATACCTAATAATGGAAGCTATTACTAACAACGGGTAAATAGCCTAGTTTGCCAAAACACAAGTCAGGAGAAGGTGAGAAATGAACAATAACTGACTACAAATGTAGTGAGAGTGCAGCTTGGGAAGGTCTTGAATCCCTGGGAAGAAAGTTTGGATTTTTTCAGTGTCAATGAATGTTTTCAAGGAGGGAATTTGACATGGCTTGTTTGAACTTCCTGGGTACTTGGGGGACAGGAGTACAACGGTACTGTGGAAGGATCATGGGCTGAAATATAAACATATGTGGAGAATAATCCACGTTTATTTACAAGGACACTGTCTCTGACCTCTCAGTTTATGGGATTGCTGAAATTTCTGATTAGAATGATATTATTAAATTCTGCAATTTAATAATTTCTAAAAGGCTTAACGTATAGAAAGAAATTTTAAAATAGAAAATGATTGAACTGCCTTTATTTGTTCTATCATCCAATGTTAAATGTCAAATCTACAACTTCTCGTTTTGAGCAGATGAGGATGTATCCTGAAATTTAGAAAAAAGACAGAAGGCAAGAAAGCATAAACTGAGTTTTTAAAAAGCCTGAATTCAATCTAGTTGGACGCTTATGAGTTAAGAATGAATGTGATTCAGACAATTTAGCCAGTAAATAATCACTATTTAGTAAATACGAGCTACGTGCTCTATGCTTTACTAAGAGCTTCAGGAACTTTATTCCATTTAATGCTCACAGCATACTCGCAGCTAAGTGTTATTTTTGTTACCACTATTTTAGAGGAGAGAACTAAGGCTGAGAGACATTAAACAATTTGCCAAAGTCCACAGAGGTGGCGAAAGACTTGAATGAAGACTGAAAACCAGTGTTTACCACTCCATTATTTAGCACAAACTGAGAACACCATCTTCACTAGCACTACTGTGCCTCTACTCTCATCTCAAGAACCACCGCCACCATCGCAATCACCAGTAATGCCACCATCTCCTGCTGGCCAGCACAACCACAGCCTCCAGCACTAACACCATTCCACATCTATCACCACCATCCAATTACCACACACATCAACACTGCCACCACCACCCTCATCACGATTATTAGCATCACTGCTTCTGACATTGTCTGTTACCACCGCCACTATCATCACCCTACCGGCGCCAACTCTAGCACAGCCACACAACCACCACCAACACCATTACACTAGCAATAGCCACCATCATCACCACCACTTCCATCACCACTGCTGCCACTGCCACCATCACCAGCAGTAACACCACAGCCACTGATACCACCACGAATAACAATTATCTTCACATCAACATCCTTCTTAGCGCTCAGGAAGATTAGCTAGCCTCTTTATTTTATTGTTGTCCATAAAATCAAACGCTTCATACATACATTTTTTTTCCAACTTACCCCAACACGATAGGCATGTCCCTCTCTAAAATCCCCTCTCCCAAGGCATTTGCCCTCAATATTTCCACTACAGATATTTGATGAGATATTTTTGAAATCAAGAAAACCAGAATTAGCCATTTCAAGTCCCCTTTCCATGCAGTAATATATTTTATAGACTAAAGCATATGTTTGAATTTGAAAAGAGCAAAGCTTAGAAGGTGATATGCTTATTTGAGGAGAATGATTTCTAACATTTGCTGCATAAAAGATGATCCACAAACCAGCATCTTGAGCATGAGAGCTGGTTAGAAATGCAGAATCTTGGGCCCCACTCCTGAGATAAATCAAAATCTGTATGTTAATAATATCCCTAGGTCATTTGTGGCTCGTTAAAATTTGGGAAGCATTGCTCTAAATCCCTTAATCAAATCTATCACTCTGCATATAATAGTGGGTGACTTGGGGTGATTTTTGTTTGCCCATTTTTATGAAGTCTCAGCTCAGACTCATGAGAAACATGAAAACATTTCCTTCGAAATAACATTTTAGTAGAGAGAGGCTTTCCAAAAGCTGGGAATCTAGCTGGCTTATCACTGAGTGATGAAAATGAAAACATGTATTTTTGAGAAAGGAGAAGGCAGGCTGCATAAAGTAAGAGAAATTCTGAATATATGGGGAAAAAGTGTCAGAAAAGGGTTAAACAACAAGATACAATATGAAGAGATATTTGAAAGCAACAATGACAGAAAGAAAACATTCTTTAAATGAAACAGGAATAAAGAGGACATGGGAAAATGCTGCCCCCCTTTGAAGTAAAGAAGGGAAAGCTGGTAAAAGCTGACGCTGAAGTGGCAGAGACAGTTAATGAGGTTCTGAAGATGTGCTTTCCACGCCCTGCCCCCCAATGCGGAGAAAAATCTGTAATGAATTGAATACTCTGTAATCAATTTTTAAGAACCGCAATCTTGGTGACTAGGATAGTTTAGGAATTGCCCCGGGGATGAAATACCTGATCTCTCTTGGTCCTTTCCTCTGCTCCAATCCTCCCTTACTTCCGGCCAATTATTTCTCTTTATCCTGATTCCTTTCTCTTTTCAGTCTCTACCTTTGAAACATTTGTGCACCCTTGTCATCACCTCCCTGTCTCAGGGACGGATACAATTAAAATCAATTTCTGAAGCATTTATAGATGCTTACCATGGGCCTATTTTTCTGTCATTTGGAATCATAGGATTTTAGAAAATTAGGGAAACCTGTAAGTAACACAGGGGCTCTTCTCACCCTGCTCCCCTTATAAACTTCACATCTCTACTCTGGCCCTCTTTTCTCTCCCACCATCCAGGTTGGTGCTGACGGAGTAGCAGATTACACATTCTACTACATTTTCGTACGTTTTAGGCTTCGATTTTAACAATTGGATTAATTGTTACTCTCTGTTTTCACTTTACCTTAAAAATGTTATTTCTCAGTATTTTTGTATTGATGTAATTCTATTTTCCACCTTTTAAATGCCCTGGCCATGCAAATTATCACTGAAATAACATTTTTGTTTAAATTATGGAGTGGAAAGAATCTGTGGAAATGTTTAAATACAGTATCCAAAAAAAAAACAGCACTGTGGACAATACATTCTACTATTACGTGATTTCATTCACATTTATTTACCCTGTAATTTAAAATGTCACCTCTTATTTTATACTAAAAAGAGAAAATTCTTTTCCTCAGGCATATACGGCTGCATTTCCAATGCTCACCCACTCACACCAGAAACTGTTAGTACCAGTGTATTAGATTTCAGAGAGAGACGATAACTAGTAAAAACAAATCTCTTCCTGGGCATAATCAATCCCCTCTCTTCTGAATTCACGGGCACTGGACAATACTTCTGCTGTTGACTTTTGAATTATTGTTATTAATTGTTTAAATGGTTTGCCTTCTCCATTAGCCCAGGTTCTGCTATCCACATGACTAAGTGTTTGTTTGCTTTGTGACTGGTGGGATCATAAATTATTTGTTTAAAAGAGTTTTGTTCAGTTGTCATTCAAAAATAATGTACATGAATATGTGTAGAATTGCCTAATAAAATAATCATGTACCTCTCTGTTTATAAATGGGCTTATATCTGTGCTGAGTAATTATCGAACAAAGGTTAATCAAATGTGATACATGTATTAGACTGCCTGTGTTAAAATCTTGACTATTTTGACAAATTGTTTAACCCATTAAGCATCAGTCCTTACATGTCTACAACGAGGATAATAATTGTGCTTACTTCATAGAGTTAAATGAGACGATGCATTAAAATGCTTAATAAAATGGCTAGCACATAGTAGATTTTAGCTAAGCCCAAATAAGACTATTGATTCTTAATCAGAAAACTAAGAATTGTAGATATTAAAGACAAGTTATGTTTTGCTTTAGTTCAGGGGAAAGCACATCTATTCCCTTGCATTTTAGTACTGTGCTAATGTATCTTGAGACAATCTGAGCCTAAAGGTTAGGGGCATGTGATGGTTCCCTCCTAATTTAGCTTCATATGGACCAGTCTCAGACGTACATAGAAATTAAAATGACTTTCCCACACCTCCCATTTCTCAGAATGCTGAGCACAGGCTGAACATGACCGAATTGCCGAAAGCCTTTGCAATGACACTTAGCACGCACACACACATCACACACATCACAAAAACTCTAGACTTCTAAACCAAATGGTATTTATTTTTATGTACTGAGGGTGAAGCAGCACCATAAGAGAATTTTACTAGGGAGCTCCTATGGCTGGCTCCTTCTCATCCCGATCTCAGCTCAAAGAGAGCCTTCTCTGACCCCTCTCAGGCAGCATTATCCAATGCCTGCCTCCCAGTCTTCCGAAAATTATCTTTATAAAAGAGTCTGTATCTGAAATTAACTATTTCTTCTTTTGTTTGTTATCTGTCTCCCTTCTCCCATGAAAACGTAATCCTTTTTGGACTTAACTTTTCATTATTTGTCCAATGAATTAATGAATGAATCTATGCCTACATTCACTTCTGCAATTTTTCTCTTGGTTCCTGGTTTCTTTCTAGAATCTCTTTAAAAGATAGGAAATATCTGGATATTTCCCAACTTCAGAGATGGTACAACTAGTTTCCACTGCTATTTAATGGTATATTCCCCCACCATCCCCTCCTACTCTGAGTTATTTATTCATTAAGTTAACAGTTAACCCAAGTAAAGTTTATGTAAGTACAATCTGGAAAGACACTTCCTAGTTCAAGTGGAATTTGTTTTCTCCCTGCCGGGAGACACGTTCTCTAAAGAAAACACAACTGTGTTACACCCTTTGAAAGATGAAGAGAGGGAAAGACTTAACAAGTAAACCAGCTTCTATTTTTACAAAAGAGGCAGAAAATCAAAGCAAGAGACTTCCCTGAAGAGAACATGATCTATCAGGTCAAAGTTCAAATTGTTTCAAAGGGAAAACATTTATTTTTTCACCAAGGTGAATTATTATTCTCCTTGTCATGGTAAGGTCTGTAAATCTATGAAGGGTAATTATATAAAAAATAATTACCAGCTGTTGTTTATTTGGAAGGAGACTATAAAAGGAAGAAACAAATATTCTCAAATAGATTATGGGCTTGTTGAGGGCAGAGGCTGGATATTATACTTTCTGAGTCCCCCACGGGCGGCTGGGCCAGTGCGTTGTGATTTTAGGCAATATTAAGTATGCACAGAATTGCCAGCACGGAAGCATGAGGGGTCAAGCTCTATTTCAATGTAATTGATTGACTGGGAGTTACTAAAGCTGGGGATGGGTTCCTGAGAAAGGCTAGAACTTGTTTCTCTAAATTTTTGTTAAAAACAAAACAAATCCTAATCTATTTATTCTGACAAATAACATTTTTCCGAGTTGGAAAAACAACTTTCTTCAGTCTCTATAAAGTATGACCTTCTCTTACATTACCACACCTAACAAGAATGGCTTTTAATAAATGACAATCTCCCCCTTCACTCACTGTAATTCAAAAAATTGGGGGATTTTATGAAAAAGTCATTGAATTCTAGAACCATAAATGTCAAGAAAGCAGTATGTTCCAAATCCTGGTTTCGTGGATGAATAAACTTTGCTCTGCAAAGACAGAGGAGAGGTCACATGACCTTTTGACAATTAGTGGCAGGACTTCACATCCCCAGCACTGAGGACAGTTTCAGGATTGAAGTGGAGTTTGCAGGTAAAGGCTGGCTCTGCAGTATTCAAAATTCAATGATCTACTGCAGAATACTTCTCCCTAAAGTAGTAGCTGCCCAAAGGGGAAATTTTCTAAAGAGGAAAAGGAACCAGAGAAGGAAAGGAGCAAAGACTCATAAAGACAGAGAATTTTACCATAAGTAATCAATAAAAATATGGGAAGTGGGTGATTATCACATTTTAAGATGATTATTTCCTTAATGCCTCTTTAATGAACTGATCTCATTTGAAGGTTCGTTTAAAAATATAAGGTGTTCTATGTGAAGAGTGGCTTACTCTAAGTACCTTAAGATACTTTTGATTGCGATCCACAGAAAGAAATATATTTTATTTTACAACTCAGTACCCCCACACACGTATAAATAAAAATGAAACACAAGTTTCAAGAAACCATACTCACAGTTGTCGAATGCGCAGAATTCCATTTTCTATTCTATTCCACTTCATTTTAAAAGCATTGCTATGTCCACTAAATTGATTCCAGGACCCAGTAAGGGACTTGAGAACATATCCAAAACAATGCCAGTTTTTCTTAACAGACCATCCCCATGTTTACCTCCACCCACCAAAGACCTACAATGCTATGTCCATGAAGAAAATATTTTGATAGTTTTAAGAGAGCACTAGAGTTAAATCTCTGTATAATCCATGTGCTCCCAACAGGTGCGCAATGATGTCTGCTACTAATGAAGCCAATTAATCCCCTTGAGGGACCACGGAGCTATGATACCACTTTTGCTGTGTCACCTCCCCTGAAATGTGCCTCCACGGAACTTTCCTCGTCCCCTCCAAAATGGTCGCTCATACAATTAACGTTGCTTATGTTTAGATTACACACAGTTTAAGGCTTTACAAGTTTAAGACTTTTAAGACCTTGTAATGCATCTATGCTGTCTTAGGATTTGTTTTGTTTAAAGTTATGGCTAAGGGCTGTGTCCCACATATCTTCAGCAGCTTTACAGAAGCAAGCCCATTCTGCTCCTAGAATACTGGTTGTGAATATCAATCGGGTAGGATGCCCTAGGATGAAGCTCCAGCAGAAAACGCTCCCTGTGCCTGCTCTATCTCACAATGCTCACGGCAGTGCACCCTCCACTCTGCAATAATTTCCCAGATTCATTGTTATTTTAGTGGTTTGGGCTACAACAGAGGGAAATTCTCAGGGGTTGGCTCCCTAGCAGTTGACCATGGGACACACTCAAACAATCTTAATAATTCTCTGCTTTTGCACCAAAATGACCTTCAATTAAGGTTCTGTAAAAGAATTCTCAAAGGGGGACATGGTCAGGTGTTGGCTGGTCAGCAGCAGTTGGGAAGCAGAGAGCTGTTGAGCCCAGGACAGACATCAAAGCACAGAGTGACATTTGGGATCTAAATCCTAAACTCAGAAGGTTTCTTGTACAGGTTGTGTGTTCCTTTGTGAACACAACCAGTATTCTAGGAGCAGAATGGGCTTGCTTCTGTAAAGCTGCTGAAGATATGTGGGACACAGCCCTTAGCCATAACTTTAAACAAAACAAATCCTAAGACAGCATAGATGCATTACAAGGCCTTAAAAGTCTTAAACTTGTAAAGCCTTAAACTGTGTGTAATCTAAACATAAGCAACGTTAATTGTATGAATGACCATTTTGGAGGGACCTTTGCAATCCCCCTTCTCTCCCATTGCCCAGCTCTTTTCCTGGTCACACTTCTTACTGCCAACATCATCCCACTGACCCCAGGAATGAAGGGACTGTATAGGATCTTGCCCTGCAGTGGGGCGGTGCCTTGGGGTTTGAACGCATAGTGAGTCACACAGCTCTCTGGATCACCAGACTGGAGGTGGCAGGGAGGGGGGCAGCCTAGAGAGGGAGCCTGGAAAGAC
The DNA here is from genome assembly GCA_963574655.1 of Perodicticus potto. Taxonomy (NCBI): domain Eukaryota; kingdom Metazoa; phylum Chordata; class Mammalia; order Primates; family Lorisidae; genus Perodicticus; species Perodicticus potto. The sequence continues at coordinate 37,997 of CAUYRH010177009.1, read as the reverse complement.
AATCCCCCCCAGAGAACGTTTTGGGGGAGAGCTGATCTGCCCAGTACTCTGCGCTCCCTTGAATCTCCTGAACTCCCCCAGTCACACAAATTAGGTCCCTGGAGTCCCACTGGAGTGTGAAGGCAGGGCTCAAAATAAAACAGGCACAGCTAGAGTCACTGACCTTTCCAGGGAGGGGCCCCAAGGAAGAATGGGTAAGGGGCTGCAGCCCCACTCACGGGACCCTCTATCTCTGTCTCCTGGCGCTGTCTCCTGGTGTTCAAGAGAACCCAGGACCGCCGGGGAAAGTGCTGCGGTTGTGGGCTGGCTTTCTTCCCGTCCTGTTATGCTGCTGCGGCTGTTATTGTTGTTGTTGTTGTTATTTCTTTTGCCAAGACAGTGTTTAGTAACCTCGACGGTGCGCAGCCACCTTGCGGTCCCTGGACGCACCTGATGCTTTCTTAACCCCACGCCCTTTGAACAGAGTTAGGGAAAAGTGTGGGCTGCTGCCTCGATGCGCCCAGCTGGGGGCCAAAGGAGGTTGAGGGTGACCTGTCCTTGGAACCAGCTGGTCTCCCTTCCGGGGCGCGCCGGCCAGCCCCTGCTGGAATTGGATTGTCCCGGGCGCCTGGTGGCACTGGGGGCTCTACGGGGAAAGAGGAGTCTCAGGTGTCCGGCACCTCAGACCTTCTCTAGCCGCGCTCACTGTTTTCATTCACCCTAAAACACTGTGCCCACCAGCAGCCGCCGACATGTAAAGCACTGTCACCCCAAATCCAATTTGTACCTGCAGCCGCCCAACTCCGGACGCTGTCCCAGCGCTCGGCAGACCTGCAAGGTCCCTTCTCCTCTCCTGCCTCTCAGCTCCCTTTTCTGCCTCCTCTCAGCACCCCGGCTCTAAGCCAGCCGATTCCCTAAGCCCCCTCCCCACTTCCACTACCTCGCCCACTACCGACCCTCCCTCAGACTCCCTGGTGCTGTCCCCGAGTGGCCGCTGAAGGACCCGCTGTCTCTGGGGCAGGGTCTTTTGAAACTCACCTCCCTCCGGAATTTGCATCCTCCGGGGAGGGGACAGGGCTCCCAGAAAGCTGTCTCCAAGGACAGGTTACCAATCTCCCAGCCCAGACTGTCGCCCCCACCCCCTTGAATGTCCACCTAGGGACCCTCGCCCGCTCCCAGTGTTTACGCGGCGCTTTAGTGTCCGGGACTGGCAGGGGGAGCCCCCCGCCCCCGACCCGAGCGAGGCAGCAGCCGCGAGCGCAGCCCCACTCGCGGGCCGGGGCGAGGGGGGCTGCTCGGAGGCGCACGGAGCCCTCCCGCTCGCCCCTCCCTCTCCGGGGACTGGAGAGGGCTGGCGGGGGCGGTAGGGGACAGGAGGGGGGGGTTGGCTCGCATCGATTCCGCCGCCACCTCCTCTGCGCCTGTGGGGAGGCGGGCGGGGCTGGCGCGGGCGCGCGGGCGAGGATTAGACATAAGTAGGGAGAAGTTTGCGCTCAGCGTCACAGCCCGGCGAGCGCAGCGAGTCCGCGGGAAGGTGAGCCTCCCGGGCTGCGGGGAGGGGGCGAGCCAGCCTGGGGGAAGAGCAGGTGCCTGATAGCCTTTAATGCAACCTGGGCTGGGGCTCCACCATCACTGAAGGCAGAACTAAAGTGTCAGGAAATCAGTAGGGGGCTAGGACAGGGAGGCCTGGATTCTAACGCAGTTTGCTCTCCCGTCAAACTAGGAAAGCCAGCCCCCCGGACGCCGGTGGGCTGCTCCCGCGGCTCGGGACCTGCCCGGGTTGCGGAGGTGCGCCCCGCACCTCGCCCTGAGGCTGACGGCTCCTGCCCGGGAGATGAGCGCCGCACCTTGACTTCCGAGTCCCTGGAGCCACCCTCTGAGGACGCCCTTCGCCTCTCCTGAGCTGTGCCCAGCCCCTGGGAGAGAATTCCAGGTAAGGAGGGTCTGGGAATGAGTGGGACTTAAAGATTTGGGGTGTCCGAGGGACACCTTGCTTTTTTATTGCAGAACTGCTTTTTGATCGTGGGGTTGTGGTTCTCCAGGAGGGTCAGTTTAGTGCCAGTCACTTCACTTTACCTTTGATTAAAATAAAACCAAAACATACTACGTAGGAGTCCGGGGAAGGAGGTTATGACAGTTTCGGTGTTACAGAATACTCGAATTTCTTGTTTTACTTTTCCTATGTTGTTACTACCAATTTTCCTTTAAAAGTGTAATTCTGCAACTTATGGGGTATGAACATCGGGAGGCTTAAAGTTGTGGATTTTTTTCAAAAAAGATGTTTATTGACTAACAGAGATAATATCAGCATCTATGAGATGTGTCATGGTTTTCTGGGTATTGGAAATGAGCACGGTGGTAAATGGAGTTGCTTGTTAAATCATGTTTTACGGAGAATTATTTTCCAACAATCATTTATGCATAGCAGCCATTCTTCACACCTATTAGGAAAAATATGTTGTGTGCATAGTTTCCAAAAGAGGACTCTTTTTTCATGATGCTCTCCCCAAGCCTGGGTGAAAGACATCAAGAAGAGGTCTAATAAATTGATTCCTCTTCTCCAATCATTCATTTTCCTGGAGGTCCAGAAAAATCTGATTAAAGTCAAAAACCAACTATCCGACTCGCCTATTATCCTATCACAGCTGCTTTGTTTAGCAAAACTACCTTTAAAAAGTTTTATTTAAAAGCTTTAACCTATTATGTGATCTATGCAAGATGAGAAGATATGATTCCCTTTGCTTATCTTAAGAAGACTCTGACCATTTCCTGGCTGTGGTTAACTTGAACCGAGTCTTCTATTCAAGGCTATTGATTGAAATTATTAGGTGATTATAAAAGAAATGTTCAAAATAAACCAAAGTTTGACCATGTAATTCTTGCATCTGATCTTCAAAGTAGCAGAGTGTGAAAGTCTGAGTGTGCTTTAAGTGATAATAGAAAACAAGTATTTTATATGTCAGGCCAGTTGGCTTACCATTAAGGATAAAGTAGGAATGCTTTTAATGTTGTGGGGCTTACAAAGCCTAATTTGTAATAGCATATTTCCTCTCTACTGTAAGTTCGGTAAAGACTCTGCTTTAAAAAGTTGAGATTGCCAGTATGAGAGGAATTATAATGATTAGAATTGCAAAGCTCTTAATTTTAAGTCTGTATTCTCAGTGGATACTCATTTCTACTCAGTATTTTTGACATAGCTCAAAATGTCCATCGGTCGGGATTTGTTTTGGTTCAATGCCACTAATCCACAGTTCATTTTAGGAAGTATGGCAAGAACAAGAATAATGTTCAGTCATATTTTAAAATGTTCTGAGATTGTTTATTGACTACACCAACATACTAAGTATAGTAAACATGAAATCTTCATTATACCTGATTCACAAACAAACACAAATAATCTTGGAGTTGTATTGTTCCATGAGGCTCAGAACTGAAAAAATGTAGCCGGTATAAATATGGCTTCTGTTTTCCATTCTCTTGTGTTCTTGGAACTCCAGAAAATGAATGATGGTAGATGGAGAATGATAGCATTGCCTTTAGTCAATTGCAGAAAGAAAGCTAAATATTAATGTGTTTATGCCACAGAAACTCTGTTCTTGGTGACCCTCTCAGACGCTTTCAATGTTAACATGAATGAAAATATTATCTGCTGTTGCTTTTTATTAGAGAAAATTGATATGGAAATAAGGGTCCAGATATGTTTACAATAATAGCCCAAACCAGTGGTCTCAACTCAGGCTGCAAATTAGAAGCAATGGGAGAACTTTCAAAAAATTATGGGTGCCCGACCCTACCCCAAACCAGTTAAACCAGACTATCCAAGTAAAAGGTATGTAATTTGATACATCTTGGATGATTACAATACACAGCCAGGGTTGAGAACCACTGACCGACCGAGATGATTTCTATAGGATTTGGTAGAGCCCATTAATTTTGGGGGGTCTCAGTACAAATAAATGCTGTTTGTTCTATTTCCAGACTTATTGTTTTTTTAAAATATGTACATATTATTAGTAGTATATATTAAAATATATGTTAATTATTATATTAGAAGAAAGAGATTTTATTATTTAATATCAGATGTTTAAACCATAACAGCTTCCAGGAAAACAATATTTTTTTCCAGAAAAAAGTTATTGAGTTTGAAGCTCATCTGTCCAAAAAACGCTTTAGTAAAAGAATTCTATCTGTAAGAGATGTTGAGAATGAGACTTTATAAATCATGTAATTATATCCCTTTTTCCTTAAGACCTGTATGATGCGCAATGTGCAGATATATACCCTTTACGAAGGGAGGAGGGGGGAAATAATATTATTTCCAGCAAACCAAATACCATATCCCAGATGCCCATTACGTTCTAGTATTTTCACAACAATTATTAAAAAAAAAAAAACTCACCATACTGTTGTGAGGTACAGGCTATTATTCTGATTTTATTCTGAGGACCAACTATGTTAGTGAATTTATGCAAAGCCACAAACCGAGTAAAGTGAAATATATTTGAACCCGACTTCTTATTCTAAGTTCAATGACATGATGAAATATATGTTTATATTCATAATTGTATTTTTTAAAGCATACAGGCAGCATTTATTTGAAAGTAATATAAGCTAAAAGCACAGATTCACGCACGGCTCTGCTTGGGTTTGACTCCCAGCTCCATCACTTCTTAGCTGTGTGATTCAGGCAAGTAACGTAACCTCTCCATGCCGTAATTTCCTTTGTAAAATGAGAGTTTTCCACTAATAAGGATTACATGAGTTAATATTTGTAAAGCATTTGAGTAGGTGCGTGGTACATAGTAAGTTCTATGTAAGTGTTACAGGTTTTTAAATGTCATTTACTTTTTGAAAAAACATTTCGATTGTGTATGACATTCCAAACATTGCACTAGCCTGAGGACACACAGACACGTAAGTTACACCCCTGTCCTCAAGGATTTTGTGTATAGTAGAGAATGACTGACACATGAGGAATCATTCCATTCAGGTATGGGTTTTCCTCAATTTTAGTTATAATTAAAAGCATAATTTGTGTGACAACTCTATGATTTCAACGCTGATATGATCTTCCAGAGCTCCATATAATGAATGTTGTGCAACCAAGTGATAATATTTTATGCTGTAGCAATGATATCAACTCGTCTTTAATTCCACTATTAAAACACAGAAAATCACATTAACATATGTTTCTGGCTTCACTTTATGGGTTTAGAAAACTGCGAATATGGAGAAAATTCAGGTCTTTAAAATTTTTATTTTAAAATGGAATTATAGGGATAGAACTTCAGGGAATAATCAGAAGACAATGTCATTGGAACCTGCTCCTTGATATTTCTACATATAATTATCTCGAATTGGGTTTTCAAAAAGAATGTTGCCCAGTCGGAATATAGTTTTGTTTGTAATTAAGTAAAAATAGCTTTGTAAAAGGAAAAGCAGATCCAGAAGTTCAGGGAAAGACCCCTGATACAGGACTAGCTAGACAAGACAGGCCTCATGAGAGCCGGCCGAATTTCCCTTAGCCTGTGCCCGTGGCTCTGGACAGCGGCCCCCGCCCTCTGGGATACTGCAGATACCTGAAGTATGAGATTCTGGGTTTGTTTAAATGAAAGTTTCACTTAATTAAAACTAGCATGTAAATTGGAGTTCTTTGTATAAGAATAACATGAATTTGCTATAACTGAAGAGTCATTTCTCAAAGAAATGAAGTGTCAGTTCAGTGAAATATTTTGTTTCCTATAATCAATATCTAACCATCCCACTTCACTAAAATTTCTGTTTGCAAATATAGGTCTTTTTTCTCTCTTATCAAGTCTCAAATCCACTTTCAAATTTTCTAATAGATGCTACATTTTTCCACCTTAACGTCTCGCTGCCACCTTTGTAATTTAAGGTTTTCTTAGCATTAATAAAATACTCATTGTCCCGATATTTAGACACATTGAGTGTCTCTGTGATGAATTCAGTGTTGGACAATGTGAACACATTGTTTTCTAAGCTCTGATTTTGTCACCCGGTATTCATAATTAGTCAATGATTACCCAAGGATGGCAAGATGTAAACCCTTGTTTAGCCTGATATTTAAGATGTTTCGTGATATAACTACATTTTATCTTTCCTATCCTAGTCCAGTAGAAAACCTCACAAGCTCCCTAATTCCAGTTCTGAAGCTATAGTCACACCAGAAAAATTGACTCCAGATTTGGAGTCTGTCCTTTGCTTTCAGCTGTACGTCCTTGACTGTCAACTTTAGCGTGTATTCTCCTGCCTCGAGACCAAAGGGGTGTGTGGGTGTGCGTATGTGTGTTTACATCATGTTCTGTTGTATGTGTGTTTACATCATGTTCTGCTGCCGAGCTACTTTTTGGTTTTCATTTCTCCCTACAGCCGAGTAGTACCTGCCCTTGATTTATCCACTAGTTCAGAATTCAGCATTTCAAATCTTACCTTCCTCCTTTAAAATACATTAAAAATTCTCCCACAGAGCATCCAACAAATATCCCTCCTGAGAGCTTTGCTTGTAATTTTAAAACTCAGTAAATATGTACTAAATACCTATTATGTCCTAGTCAGGGGATAATGTAACAAATTACGGTTCCTGGCTTCACGGGGACCAGAAGAGACAGACACAGACACGCCAACAGACAATTACACAACAATTACACCATGGTGTAGTAGGTACTCCAGGAACACCAGCGAACCCGACATCTACAAGGCTTTCTAGGGAAGTGACCCTAAAGGGGACATGATTTAGCACTGAAATGACAAGATGGATGAGACAGATGTAGAAGGGAAGAGAGGAAGGGTGTTACAGGCAGGACACTAGATTGTCAAAAGCCTTGGTGACTGGAAACAGGTATTTGGCTGCCCTAGCCTAAGACCATGCATAAAAAGGCTTGTATGCCTGTAACGGTAAATTTTATCTTGAAGACAATGGGGAAACCGGGTTCTTGAAGGGGTTAACACAGGTGACTAAAATAATTGATTTGCCATTCTGGTAGATCACTCTGATGAAAAAAATAGGAAGCATATAAGATTGAAAGGGGGATAGATATGAATTAACTGGAAGCCCGGCCCGAAGCTTTATTGTCATAGCAGAGAAGAAATAATCAGAGCCACCTTATTGGAGCTAGGAAAGGAAAGAAAACAGACAATTATTTTAAAGTTGGATTTTACAGGATTTAGTGAGTGATAGAAATTAGAGGTGCAAAGAATGAAAATTTTCAGGATGAATACCAGACTTCTTTTATAGATAATAAAAGAGATGTGATGTCATTCACCAAGTCTGGACAAGGAATATTTTGGAGAGGGAAGATAAGCCATTGAATTTGGGGGATAATGATATATTTATCTTATCCATGTGGTGATATATGGTAAAAGTAGATACAGAAATTTGTGACGCAGCAAAGAAATAGAGATATGAATTTGAGAAATGTAAGTCTGTCTATTTCAACTGACACCATAGGAATGGAGTATATTAACTATGGATAGCCTTTTTTTTTTCCCAAAGGAAAGAAGAAAGAAAAAGAAAAGAAAAAAATTAAAGGCAGAATGTTTAAAAGAAAAGAAAAACATCTTAGACAGAACTCTGAGGAACACCAATTTTTTTAAGGACAAATGGAAAACAAGCCTGCCCCCCCCCAAAAAAAAGGAGAGAGAGAGAGAGATGAAACAGTAAATGAAATTAAAAAACAAAAGAAAGTAGGTTAATAGAAGCCAGGGAGGAGAAGTGCACACCCATGCGGGTTGTAACCAGTAGATCAAATGGGGTAAGGATTCAGAGCTCAAAAAGTGGATTTAATTAAGATCAATTTCAGTCGTGAGTTGGGTGTGCATTGAGAAATAAACAGAAGCAAGGAGAGGAACTGGAGACACTGATTGTACATGATAATTTCAATCAGCTTGAAATGCACCCCTCACTTCATTCCCCCTTGTTGAAATCTTACAATCTCCTAAAGTTTAATTTTCGTGCTGCATCCTTCTTTTATGGGCAGCCAAGAACCCCTCAAGCAAGACATCATGTTATACCCTGGTGTCTCTTTCCTTAGGGTTTCTAGAGGTCCGGTGCATGTGATCTGTGCCATACGTATGTGTGTGTGTTTGTGTAGAAATATTTATGTGTATGTTATACATGCAACGTATTTTTTCCTCTTGTCATTTATTCATTGAAATAAAAACCTCTTCTCTCAAGGATAACAATCTAGAATTGCAATATTTTGGCATACACCAGGTATTTCACAGAATGTTTGTATACTCAAAAGTTAAATGGACAAATTTGTCAGGCCAAACATAGTCATTTTCAAGTTTCAAATTACATCATTTTGTAGCTGGTTTATGGCGTTTTATTCCCCCTTTTGTGTTGCAGATATCTGTTCATTTTTTGTTTATTTCCCTATTAGACTACAAAGGAAAGAGTCCTCATTTATCCCTTCTTCCCAGAACATTCAGGAGGACTTCCTTTAGCAAAATAAGTTAAAACATGACAAAGTGCGGCCACAAATATGGTGGGTTTTTATTTTCTAAAATAATCTTTGCCGCAGAATGGCTTAAAGTTTTCTTCTTTTAAGGTATCAAAAGAGAAGATGTTGCCCCAGAGCTTACAGTTATACCCTTCTAACATTTTGTTCAGATCAATAACTCATTCCAATTCTTATACCCATTCTCCTATTTCCTTCTGGCTTCAGTGGGTGTTGACCGAAGGAACCAATGTTGTTTTCTTTAGTAAACATTTAAAACCTAGCTCCGGAATGTAGCATTCAATTTAAGCATGCCCAACTGCTTCCCGATGGCCCCTTGGTTCTTCTTAATCACAAAATGCATACCTCTACGTCTCCTCTGCCTGTTGCAATAGGCGTAAACTACTCAAATGATATTTAAACCTCCCCAGGCAGGAACAAAAATAAGATTTTACATTTCATTCTCCATGATGGACCCGAGACCTGGAAGCAATTAATCCTAAATTGTTTGAATAACGGATCTTCTACAAGTTAATATCCCCTAGACTTTGGGGAGTATAATGAACATAGTAACAAAACCAGCTACTGTCTGTTGAGCCCCTACAGTAATCAGCAGCTTCTCAGGACAATCGTATGAGGAATTATCAATTACCCCAAAGGGGAGAAAATAAACTTGCAAAGCTTACAGGGACCCGGCAAGGTTCACGCATCTCTGAGTGCCAGAGCTGGAAATCTTAGATTTGATTTAAATCTAAGTTTGCCTAAAACCAAAACACTATGTTCACTCTGCTGCTGTTATCAAAGGACATTTTGGTGGTGACTTAGAGATCTCTTTTATATTACAACTGAATATCAATTGTGATCGGAACTTTCAAGTAACAGATGGAATTAGCACTTTCAGCTCAGATGCACAAGCCAAATCAGATACCTTTACCAAATTCTAGCTATTTGGAATAGTCCCGTCTCATGCTGTATATTAAGTGGACATTTCAGATAGTACCTGTATCGCTAAGTACATAAGCAGGACATTTGTGTACAGTAAAAAAAGAGAGAGAGAGAAATGTGATACAGTTGTTCTAGGATTTAGAATTTTTTTATTATCTGACCCAAATCTCTGTTTATCCAGTAGATGTCAGATGAATTTATTAATTGTAAATGGATTTGAATTTGGTGTCAGCTCAATACGAAAGACGTATTTACTGCACAATAGGAAACAAATCTCTTTGATAATAATAATTTTTAAAGAAAAGCTTTGGTATTTAAGGAAATTTCCTCTCCAGTAGGGTGTTCAGGCAATAAATGAAAAGGGATAGGTAAATCATACTTCTACCAAATTTAAATTTTAAATTGACTTGACTCTTACCTAAATTTACACAATGCTCCGTATAACTGTTTGTTTCTGCCCTTAAGTCTGACAGAATTTTTGCAACTATGGGCATGTATCATAGAAAACATCAGTGTTTATAGACGTGGGAATGGAATCCCTTTAGCCCAAGAGTCAAAGAAGTTCATGGCACAGAGCATGTAATAATGCAAATTGCTTTAGCACCTTCTTTCCTGGGCCTACCAGAGGACTAAAATGCCAGGACAATATTAGAACACTTTTTCATTACTAACTTGTAGGCTACAAAGATGGCATTAAAACAAAACCCCAGGAAAAGAGTGAACGGTCTTTGCTTGAGGGCCAATTTAGAAAAAAAATAAGAATTTCCCGGGTTGCTTCTTTTCTCATTCAAAATGAAAACAATTTTATTGTATCCCATGAGGAAAATATATATTCTTGCAAATTAGATATGTTATTTTAGTGAATAGAAGGTCAATGAGAAACTTGGCATTTTGTCTTAGCTACTGAAATATTAATATGTGGGCATATTTGAAGAGTAGCAACTTGGAGCCAACAAATATCAAACGGGCAGTTATGGCCTCATTGAGCTGCATTTTCATTTGTTAAAGAGGCATTTCTAGCATCGGAAGTGATGCCGTACCTCGCACATTTTCTTGGTATCACACACCCTTCTTGCAGATTAGGAGCCCAGTGTTTTCATTACAGAGGAGACTGTGGCAAAAACGATGTACTTTCCAAGCGGCATATGCTAATTCTGCCAAGAGACCTCTAGCCTCTGACTGCACATCTACTGCTCTCCCCGAAGAGCCTGCCAAGCGGCAGGGAACCATAAACGTGAGCAGAGAAATATGTCCATCAGTGTACTGATAGAGGACCTCAACGAGTTAGACACACAAGTGAGAGTGGCCCTGCACGACATTGCATAAAAGGTAGAGGCTGTCTCCAATGTCCCTTCACTGCTCCTAGCTTGCCCAGTGCCTATCACTCACATGGTATCCCATTTCTTTTGGAAGTCCGCCTTCCTAAGGAAAAGCTTCATTACCTGAGCCTTTCCACAATTTGCTCCCCAATGCCCATCTGCCTTCCACCCAAATCTATTACTTTTCTTTGGCCCTATTCCTCCAAACACTGCTTTCTGCCGATAACGTGGTAATGAGATAGACATTGATTATAAATGATAATCAGCTGGTCATGGTGGCTCACGCCTGTGATCCTAGCTCTCTGAGAGGCCACAGTGGGTAGATTGCTTCAGCTCAGGAGGTCGAAACCAGCCTGAGCAAAAAGTGTAACCCCATCTCTACTAAAAGTAGAGAAATTGGCACGTGTTATGGCACACACATGTAGTCTCAGTTTCTCAGGAGACTGAGGCAGGAGAATGGCTTAAACAATTGGCATTAAAGCAAAAAGAGTTGGAAGTTGCTGGGAGCTAGGCTGACATCAGGGCCCTCTAGCCCAGAAGACGGAGTGAGACTCTGTCTCAAAAAAGCAAAAATAATTTTAAAAAATGATAATGATGTATTCTCTAATCAAATGAATCTAGCAGCTTCTCTTACTTCAAGTCTTAGCTTAAATGTCACTACCTCAGAAAGATGTGCCCTAATCAATCACGGTTTCTAAAGCACGTGTCCCCTCGTTAACCTCTATCTCAACCCCTGTTTATGTCCTTACTGATATTTAATACGATTGGCAATCATTTTTTGTGATTTATTTCTTTCATTGTCTACCATTTTGCATTTGAAGATAATTTCCAGGAGGTCCATCTTTTTCCTTTTTAATCTCCAGCACTCAGTATATACCTATTTGATGAATGAAGGAATGCGTTAGCACTGCCCAAATTTACATGACCCTACGACCCTTGATGGTAAACCAACTCCTGAAGACCTCTGGGAAATCTGCCTATTCTGAAATAAAGTTAAAATAAAGACGGGAATTTTTAGTAGTGATGCAAGCGGAGCACAAGCAGGGGGGCCTTTTTGATAACTTTCAAATCTCATTTCAGACATGGCTGTTCATGGTGGAAGTAACTGGTGTGCTGTCCACTTGTCTAAGTAGCCCTCATACCCACTGCAGTAAAATTGTACCACGTTGATAAGAACTAATTTCAGTCCATGCAGGATTTTTAATCTAATCAGTTTTATAAATTGCCGTGTCTGCTGTGTCGTGGCCTCTGTTGCACCTGCAGTTTTTACCAATCTCACTTGTCACTCAGGTGCCTTATTGCTTATAATAAACGTAGGCATTTCTACATAAAATACTGAAGAACTTCCCATAAATTATTTGGTTTAAATGGGATAGTTTAAATAACCATTTTAATTTGTTATATGCAAAATTAGCTGAAAGAAGGCACCCGGCATCATAACCCATTTGTGCAGGGCCGATTCTCAGAAATTAAGTGATTATGTTGGAACTGACAGACCATCATCCTAAACAGAGCCAAATTCCATCAATCCCTGGTTCCCAGGAAAGTGCGATTTCCATTTTTTAAGAAAAATACGTTTTTAGAACTTTCAGGAAAACTTGGATATAAAAGAGACTTATAGAAATATTTCAATAATAACGATAATGGTAATAATGGTAATAGCTAACACTTACATAGCACTTACTATCAGCCAGGAATGCTCTGTGCCTTTTATAGATTTAATGTATTTAAACCTTGCAGCCATCCTCTAAGGTAGGTGTTATTACAGGGTTCGCTTACTCATGAGGAAAGTGAAGCAAAGAGAGGTAAGTAGCCTACTAAAGAACACACAGCTAATCGGATGGAAATGGAAAGGAACCAAAGAGGTCTGGCTCCAGAGCGTAAGTAAATCTGAAAAGGGAAATGTGCTGATGAGAAATTTATGACAGCCAAACTTCTGTTAGCATGATGTAAAATGTTTTGTATTTTGTATTTCTCCTGTCTTTCAGCAGGAGAGCCATGGATTTTTCTCCTGTTCTTAGCAAATTGAGGGAATTAAATAGTGACTTCCCTTATTTATTCTTCATATTCATCTCTGCAGCCATCATGGGATGTACCTGTGCTTGTAGTATTCCACTCTGCACTGTGTTTTACCAAAAGGGGAAACTGTGCTTTGCCAACTTGATATCTCATTCATAATTTAGGGTCAAATGCAATAACTTAACCTGTTTTGTTATTTTAAAGGTGCAATTTCTACTAAAAAAAATGCAAAACACAACTCTTAACAAAGTATGGCTTTAAATCGAATTCAAAAACTATGTTTTGATTACTTACATGAAACTTAGTCAGCAACCCATGACATGTGTCGTTTTCATAATATGGAGAAAAAGAGTAGTCTAAAAATGGCAAGTAAAAATGCGTTGAATTTTAATTAGTCTAAAAATAGTCAAGTTTCCTATTCACTCACTTGGAGATGATAAACTTTCCAAGATCTATTTTGGAGCATGGCAACTCTTTTCCATGCGTTCCGAATGGCCGTGTTTCCCTATTTGAGGACCAGGTCGGCACTCTGTGTACTTGTGCGAAGGGAGACGCCCCTTCTGACACCCCAAGGAAACTCTGTGTATTCCCTCCTCAGGGAAGTGATTTTCATTTACCATCTCCGCTATTTTAAGTGCATTTACTGTGTCTGAGGCTATTTTCACTTCTAATATTAATTTTAGCTCTTTTATTTACTGTTTTTAAATTTTTTAATTTTTCATACATTCTATTGTGTAACATGTTCCAGTCTAAAGCTTTTTTCCCCTTCACTGCTACAGCTCATTTCAAGAATAATGAAGGAAAGAATATTGATCTAGAACCTAACTGCTTACAGTAGATTATCCAGCTTCCCCATGAATTATAAAATTGTTAGAACATTCTTTACTGAGAAGCCAAGATTATATAGAGTATTCTAGGCTGATTTTATTCCCTTACTGTCTAGAATCTTCCGGCTGACCAGAATTTGCCCCATAAAGAAAGGGCTGGCTTGTGCACATAACCACAATGGTGACTAGTTGGCAGTAAGTGTGGAAGATAAAGGCACCGTGGGCGACTCCCTGATTTTCTGAAAATATAAACCTAGACAGAAGAGAAGAATGTTTATATGGTCTTAATGCTATTCAGACACAAGCTGGAGGTTTTTTTTTTTTATATAATGTCTTCTTTGTTTCATTTTTCCCTTTTCCAATAGTCCTAAGCAGAGCTCTAGAGTAGATATTGCTTAGTTTTAAAATGACAATTATGAATATGTTTTGTTGTTAACATTTCATTATCAACCTTCTGATAGATGCCAACCTATAGACACATATGCATTATCGCATTTAAGTTCTGTAGCCCTGAAAGCGAGGTATTTTTATCTCCATTTTATAGATGAGAAGACTGAAATCACAGGAGCTAGATGAAGTAATACTAAGAGGAAATAAGAATAAAATTATTATCATTAACAATAACATGTTAATAATAAATTAATTTTAAAACCAATTTTTATTGAGGCATCTTACTATGAAGGTTCTTGGATGAATTATCCCATTTAATTCTCCTCTTAATCACAGAAATTATTATACCCATTTTACCTGCAGGGAACATTGAGGCTTAGATGCATGAAGAAAGATTATATAACTAGAAGCAGAGACAGAATTTAAATCTAAACAGCTTAACTACAGAGCACACAGTCTGAATCACAATTACACACTCCTGGTAAAGGTCCAGCACCCATTCTCGCCCAGATCTGTTTGCTGCTCAGATTTTTCTGGGCCTCAAATGACTTTTAACCTAAAACAATGGTTCTCAAATGTAGTGTTATGATCCATGCTGATCCATAATCAGGTTTCACTACCTGGTAGCAAAATAACAACATCAGAACCATGTCAAGAGTTTCTCTTATCAGAAAATGTTTTGGTTTAAAGGATCACATTTTTTTTTCTAAGATTATAGCCTTTCTTTTCTGGAACAAAAATATCCCTTCTTCTTATCTAATGATGGTGATAGTCAATAAGCATCACTTTTTAAACATTTTTTTACGAAAAAATTATAAACTTCTTAGCCCTATGCCTCCTGCCTTCCACGGGGGGCCATGAGAAAGGAATTATATTTATTCAGACCATTTAAAACTGAAAACTCTTCTGAAAAAGCAAAAGAATGCATTTAGGAATGAAAGGTGGCACCAAAGGCAAACTCTACAAGTCTGTTCAAGATTTAGCCTTATGCTAGTGAGTACCATTTTATGGTTTTTAAAGAATTTTCAAAGAAACAGGTTCCACTTGAAAGAAATAATGTTATTAGTGTATAAATATATTTTTACAGAATAGCACTCTCCATACAAAACACCTAAGCTGGCTGAATAATGAGTACAAAGCCTGTGAAGTGCTTTCACACTGAGTATCTCATTTGGTCTGTCCCACTGTGACAGAAAGGGTATTGTGAGGCCGGCACAGTGGCTCACACCTGTAATCCCAGCACAGTGGCTGACACCTCTAATCCCAGCACTCTGGGAGGCTGAGGCTTGCCTGAGCTCTGGATTTCCAGACTAGCCTGAGCCTGAGCAAGAGCAAAGCCCGATCTCTTTAAGAAAAAAAAAAAAAAAAAAAAAAAAAACTAGCCGGGCATTGTGGCAGGTGCCTATAGTCTCAGCTACTTGGGAGACTGAGGCAAGAGGATCACTTGAACCCCAGGAGTTTGAGTTTGCTGTGAGCTATGAATCCATAGCACTCTATCCAGGGTGACAGAGTGAGACTGTCTCAAAAAATAAATAAGTTAAATTAAATTTAAATTAAATAGACAAAAGACGTCTCATTTAAAATAAAAGAAAGAAAGAGTGTTGTCGTCAGAATATAATGAGAATATACTACTTCTCAGTATTACTTGGCCTCTCAACCTCACTTTCCGTTAAGGAAAGAATTGTCTCTATCTTAAAAGATTGTTTCATGGATTTTAAATAATATAGGAAAAGTGTGCTGAGCGTGGCAACAACTGGTCTCTAATATTGTACTTACTATGATCCTCATTTCACAGATGAGAAAACTGCAACTCACAGTAAAGAACAAGCCAAAGCTCCAGTTAAGAAATGAAGTTGGGGCTTGAGCCTAGTTCTGTCCACATCTCCCAACTTTCCTTGATTATATCTCACCCACAATTCCATATGAATGCCAAACATTCTTTTCCCTGTCCGAAGGCCACAATTCTGATAAATGTGAGAACCTAAGAAATCCCAGTGACTCAAGTGGACTTCATCATTCTGTAGATTGTGTCTTTGATGTCCTTGTTCATATGGGCACAAACTTCTCAGTAGGAAAATCAGACGAAATGTAAAATGAGTTAATGTTCACATCAAGCCAATAAAAGTCACACTTAAACAAATACAAGCAGGAATGGAAATTGTAACGATTATCAGATGATATAAAAAGTAGGATCCTGCAGTGCAAGAGGGAAGCAGTGGCTGAAGGTCATCAGTCCAAAGGGAAAGATAAAATTTGAAGGTGGACCAATAATTTTATTATCTATAAAAGAAGCCTCAATCTGTGACAGGTTCATCGGCAGATAGATTTTCCTAAAAAGCAGATATTGATAGTGGGTTTGTTTGTTTAATTTACTGTAAAATTACCTGGAGAGTAACTTCATCTCTCTAGGGTAGAGCATGGCTTCGCTTGTCAATGGAAGATTAGAAAAAGTGGATACCTGACTGATTCCTTAGTTGAAAGCTTTATTTTTATAATAATCCTAAAAAATAAAGAGTTTCTGTCTTTTTAAAGAGAAAGCAGAAGTATGCCATAGTTCAGTCCTCAAGAGGAGCAAATGAGGAAGGAAACCCAATTTCTTTTCCTTTGTTTTACAGGGGTTTATTCTTCCATTAATGTAACATGCTCTTTAGAGTTCAACCTCATGTGTTGAGCTCATCAGAGAAGATCTGGATCTTAAACAGCTGTTTCTAATATATCCAGAGACAACTGACACTTACATACACTGGGTTGTAAGAAAGAGCATCTTGAACTTCAAGGGTTATTAATTAAGTTTCATATCTTCCTGTGATTTAGGGTGCATATTTGCAGCAGAAAGTTTGTCAAACGGTGTATCAGTCACCAGAGAGGGAAGATACCAGGGCTGGAACTCCAAAAGGAAGTCATTATGAAAATGACTTGAAAATAGTTATGCACACATATTCAGAGACCAAAATGTTTCTTCAAAGAATAACTTGGCTCCATTAAAATGTGGAGAAATATTCAAAATGGTTTCTCAAGAACCTGAATCTCTGCCAGCAACATTCGGTATCTGCTACAAGGGAGAAGAGAGACTCACAGTTTTATCTTTGGGCCTGTAGATTTTATTTCAAATAACAGAAATATTTTGGATAAAACAATAGACTTAAAACACAAATAATTCATTTTGCTAAGCCACAAGAGGGCAAAGAGAACGTGTCTTAATAGGCATGAGAACGTGTCTTAATAGGCAAGCTTTAGAATGCAGATCAGCCTTGTTTTGCTGGTCAGCAATCCCTGAGAACTGATTTGTTATGTTTAGGGGGAATGAGGAGGGGGCAGAACAGTTTTGGCTTATCAGTATCCAGTTAGGCATATCTGTCCTTTGGAGGGTCTGGTTTGTGTGTATGAATCTTGGGAAGAAAGAGGATCTATAGCAGTGGTTCTCAACCTTCCTAATGCCGCGACCCTTTAATACAGTTCCTCATGCTGTGGTGACCCCCCACCATAAAATTATTTTTGTTGCTACTTCATAATTTTATGGTGGGGGCTCACCACAACATGAGGAACTGTATAAAAGTTTGCAGCATTAGGAGGTGAGAACCACTGATCTATAGAAACTTGTCTAACTCACCTATCGTTATAAAGTTGTAATGTGCTGCCAGTCTTACCGTATTTTCTCAAATAATTTGCTCAACTTCCTTTTTATCCTCATGACGTGGAAGTTGATGATAGGGAAAAGGATTTTAGTGCTTATTAGATTTTTTAACCTCCCATCTCATCCCCACCTGCATCTCTCCTTACTGAACTACAGCAGTGGTTCTCAAACTTCAGTTGGCAGCAGAGTCACCTGGAGGTCACAGGTGTGTCAGGTCACAAAGTCATGGGTTGCTGGCTCCAGTCTCTGAGTCAGTCTAAGATGAGGCCCCAGAGTTTGCATTCATAGTAAGTTTCCCATGATATTGATGCTGTTGGTCAAGCTATTAGTATCCAGAGTTCTCCGATGCCTCCTAGGGGACACTTTTAACTGACTCTCTTCCCCATCCCTTTGACAGTTCAAGGGTTTTTATTTTGACTACTTCCGGCTCACTCCACTCACCACTCCGTGGGCTCCCTGCAGCCCCAGCACTTCTCCAGCCAATCAGAATATCAGCAAAGCACCAATAAAGATGTGATTGTATCTTGAAGGATATAATACAAAGTTTTCCTTTTTCACTGACTGTATTTTTAATATTGTCTTTCCTTCCAGTATTTCCAGTGATTTCTTTCCAATATTTCCAAATTCATATCAGAAGTAGCTGAGTAAATAAGAAAAACCTTTGTTTTTTCCCCTTCCTCATTTTTCTTTATTCCAGTTTCTTTTAATGCAATAAAAACTATCATCTTTATCTAAAACTTACTAAGAAAAACAAGACCTTCAAGGGAGTAGGGTGCTGGCCCCATATGCCAGGGGTGGCAGGTTCAAACCCAGCCCTGGCAAAAGAAAAACAAGACCTGCCCTTTTCCCTCTCAACATCTCTACTGAGACTCAGAGAGATTTAGGAGAGAAATGAAGCTCCGTTTACTTCAGATAACATCCTTCTGGCACACTAATGGCGAAACAACAATTTGTTTTTTCCTAAAACACATGACAGAGTAAATAATGCCCTTTGAAATAGTACAAATACACAAACACTACCAAATTACGGTATACAAAGAAATAAAAAGCCTGCCACTATGACTGCTTTAAAAACTACTACTGTTGGCAGAATAATTATGTGGAGGGCAAGAATTGCTTGGTTTCTTCCTGAAAATTAGATTTACAGCAGTAGTTACAAGGGTGTTTGTATTTTTGTTTTATGTTATTTTCTATATTTGTGAATAATTTTAACAATAAAACGTTTTGAGGAACTTCACAAAATATGTAGGTGTAAAAGAGAGCCTGAGATATGTTTGTTTATTCAAGTCATATAGATGGAGTGCCTAGTCTGAGCTAAGTATTGCTGTAGGCGATTGAGATAAAAACAGGCCCCACTTCCTGAGAAGTGCTCTAAAGCAGAAAATAGGTAATAAACAAACAAATAAATATAACCAAAAGATTAAGAAGGGTTAAGGTCTTGCTTTATCAAGGGTCAAAGTATACCCTGAAATTGAAATAGCTAAAATACCGTGGTACTGACACAGAAAAGGATAAATGGATAAATGGAACAGAATAAAGAGTCTGGGAATATATTGGAATTTGGTATATGATAAAATTGCCATTTTAAACCATTGGCAAAATGATAGAAAATTTAAAACAGGTATCTACCTTCTATTCAGAAACGAATGTTAATATACAAGAAGGAATATAAAAGATTAGATTTGTTATAATCTAGGTATCGTAATACAAAGCATAACACAAAACCAAAAAAAAAGAAAAAAGAAAAACTTGACTCTATTTAAGTGTAAAACCTATAGATGGTGATAATTTCTAAAAATAAAAATATAAGGGAAATGCATGAAAAAAGTACTTACAAAATGTACAAGAAATAATATTTCCTGAATACATAATCTAAACTGAGCATCATTCTAAAATTTTATAAGATTGTGTTATTTCAAAATACGAGGAAAAAACTACCATTTTTTGCCTTAGCTTAAATGATACATTCCACTCTGTATACACACACATGTACACACAAAATTGTACACCCTAATAAATACAATTTTATTTGTCATTTTTTAAATTTTTTAAAATAAAAGCTATCAGGGGCGACGCCTGTGGCTCAGCGAGTAGGTCACCGGCCCCATATACCAAAGGTGGCAGGTTCAAACCGGCCTCAGCCAAACTGCAAAATAGAAAAATAGCCGGGCGTTGTGGCGGGCACCAGGAGTCCCAGCTACTCGGGAGGCTGAGGCAAGAGAATCGCCTAAGCCCAGGAGTTGGAGGTTGCTGTGAGCTGTGTGACCCACAGCACTCTACCGAGGGCGATAAAGCGAGACTCTGTCTCTACAAAAAAATAAATAAAAAATTAATAAATAAAAGCTATCAGGTGTGCATCGGGGATGTACTGTTATTATCCTGACTTTATACATAAACAGTCCAACTTTTGGAGTCTGGTAAAGTACCGTCCAGCAAAAAAGGAGGCAAAACTGGGACTTAAGCTCAGAGCTCCCTGACTGCAGAGTTTAAGTTACTACATACTGAAGTAGAAAGAGTTTCTATTAATTCAAATGAAAAAGGAAAAAGTTATAAGCCAGGAAGTCATGGAAGATGAGCCAAAGGGCGAAGGTCATTATGATAAGGCATTCAGCCTCACCAAGAATCAGGGAGAAACAGGAAATTTAGTATTACTTGTGGAAATGACAAACCTCATGTGCTTTTGCCTAGAATTTCTACTTATTATCTACCCTACAGAAATGAGAGTCTTTCTGTTCATATCTTTAGGTGCATCTAGAATGGTCCTCGTAATATCATTTGTCATACTTCAGAGACGGATTCTGCCTAAATGCCAGTCAATAGGGAAACAGTTAAATGCATTATGGCTCGTACTATGTAATACTGTGCAGTCATCTAAAAAGAATGAGGCAGAATCTCTGTGGAACAAGGAAAAATGTTCTTCATATATTAAGAAAAAGGAAGTTTCAAGACGATGTATCTAGCTATATAAATAGATCCTGTTGTATAACATTGCACAATCTGTAGATGTCTCTGTGCACAGAGAAATATCTCAATGCCTCAAATCACTAACTGTTTCTACTTCTCAAAGCCTCAAATCATTAACTGTTTCTACTTCTGAGGAGTTATCCTGGAGAAGTGGCTTGGGTATGAGAAGAACTTTAACTTACATAAAATAAATTATAAAATGAAAGTAAAGTTCTCTCCAGTTTAGACTTCATCATTTTAAACATGTTCTTCAAATGCAATAAAAAATATAATGGAAAAATTTTTTTAAATAATTTTTAATTAAAAAGTAAAGGACATAGAAGAGACATTCGAACTCCAACAGCACAGACTATTTCTTCTTGAACGGGCTCTCGTAACACAAGGGAAATACTTCCCATTTATATCTGACTCAAGAGTATTGATGCCCTTGAGCACCAAACTTTGCTTTCATACTGATCAGGCCACTGATAATAAGGTCTATCCCATTTCTGTTTTCATCCTCCAGCCCTTCTCTGCTGTTTTAAAGCAAACACTTTCCCCCAAGAAACAAATTCAAGTATCCTCAAATATCTTGGTGACTTAAGGATAACCTTCAAGGTCAGAAAGAATCCCATGCCCATATCCATCTTTGGATGGATCTCTTTGCAGGATGCAGTATTTGGTAAGCCATACAGTGTGAAATATCAGCATCTGCCATGTTTATTACCTCCATATTACAGATGAATTTTACTCCTTTCACAATTATTGAAAAAGACCACAGTGGACGTGGAATGTTTTCATTACAATAAAAATTGAACAGAAAAACTTGTTCATTCATAAATATGAAAACCTCTTCTGTTCACTGATCAGCCCAAATCTAGTTTCCTTACTGTCAAGTTCTTGTTTATCAAAACCTATTTTTAAAGACATTATTTTGGATTACATGTTAGCTCGGTGTTTTTACCTGTATTAATAAACCCATGAGAAGCTCAATAATGTGCTTAATCTATGTCACTTTGATGTAGTTACTGGCCTGCACCAACAAACTATATACCAAGTTTGGAATTCCATCTCCCCCTTTTCATAAATGTTTGAAAGGATGAATCCTTGGAAAATAACTTGAAGGCAGACATCATTCAAAATGTTTGTTTTTATTTTGTGCTGTAAGTGACTTTTTGCAGTCTAAAACACTATCAAATTAATTTTAGGGCTGCCAGCTCTATTTATCCCAGCTACTCCAAATGACCCCAGGAGCTTATTATTTTTCCCCACAGCCAGGTCAAGGGTAATAAGTCAGTCTTTTCCTGGGCCTCCCAGGGTCCCTCGGAGCCCTGAGTTAACTGTGTCTGTGTTGTTCAGAAGCACAGACGTGATGGGACATTGCTGGAGCCTAATCAGATCAAAATCTCCTTCCAACTATTAAGACCTTGACCTCTTTCTATTCATCCCAGGGGTTCTCCAGCACTATACAAAGTACTGACAACAAGTAACAGTTCTCTTCACATCTATGTCATCTGGCTGGAACCTGCGTGAAAAGAAACTCCCATCAGCCCTCAAGCCTGAGGAACCAACACCACCAGGTTCCTTGGTATAGCAGTTAAGCACAGGGGCTCTAGGGTCAGTGATTTGAGTATCTAGTCCTGGCCTTGCTGGTTACTGGCAAAAGGGCCTGGAGCAAGCATTTTAACCTTCCATTGCCTCTGTATTCTCATACATTCAATGAGGATATTAGTCTTACCTCTCACAGTCATTGTGTCAATAAAGACAGAATGTGAAAGGCTCTCAGCACAAAGACTATCATAAAATAAGTGCTCAAATATTTGTGATATTATATACTTTCTAAAAGGACAAGTACCTATATTATAACATATATGTAGCCTGGCAATTGTACCATCCCTGCCTTCAGAATTCTGCATTGTCCGATATGTGCTTAGCTGAAGCTATAAATAAGTCCTCTGACTAGTCTTAAACTTTCTGCTCATCTCAAATGACTCTTGCTAAGCTCTGGATTTCTGTAGTTCTCTTACATCACTCCCTCCCCTACATTGAGCCACCTTGTTCTCACCCCAGAAAGGGCTGATTATCAATACCAATCCCTTGTTGGAAATGAATTATGGCAGAGTTATCTTTAATTATGGGGGTAACTGGTGCTTTCTAATTTCTATCTCCTTTGATCTCTTTCTCAGTAGATTTCCTTTTTTAAGAAAAGTTGGGATATGTAAGATGGTTTTTAATCTACAAAGAATAAAAACAAATCTACTCTAACAAGTGTTGAAAATCTTCCTTGACAATCTCTAGGAAATAGCATTTCATGAGAAATAAATATAGTGTCCAATAAATGACTTCCAATAGAAATAGTATTTTCAACAAAGTATGTTTAGACACCAATTTTCAGGATAGTTTATTAAAAATACACAACTTATCAGATCTGCTATACTAAATATGGTCCATTATGTCCAACTGGGCAAAAGAAATCTCCTTTTTTCAGAAGGGGGTGAGTGCAATATAGGAAAGAGGGGAGTGCTAATTGAGCACTTCTTCCTGTTGACCCCCCCTCAATTGCTTGTTATTTAAGATGCACAAAACCTTTTTAATACAACAGTCTACTAATATACTGTACTTTATGTTTGAGATAATGTTAATTATCGAAGCAATTAGTCTTCTAGTTACGTCCATCAGAGAGGATGGGAAAAGGCCAAAGAAAAATAATTACAAAGATGTGATTTAATATAAAGGCTTTATATGAAACCTGATTCAGCCATATTTCAAGCCATCAAAGTGGCTTTCTAAAGATGAGGCTGAATGAAACATAGCCAATCAATTGATTCATAAAGATCAGCTGTTGACTGTGGTTTGTTTGAAATCATATGGTTTGTATGAAATCAAATGGTTTTTCCCTCAGAAATAGTTAAAAGCTGATATCAATTCAATATGCATAGGCATGTTCCTATGCATACAAATAGAGCTGAACTTTAGTTTTAAATGACATAAATGTAAGTCCTGAAACAATATGGCCTTAGAAAGGTCATCAAGTTGACCATCAGGACACCTGGGTTTCAGTTCCACCTCTAGAACTGGTTTAGTAACTTTGGTAAGCTCCTAATATTTAATGAGTTCCTGTCAGGCTTTGAGAAATTGAGCTGGGTATTTTATCTTACTTAATCTTCAGATCCACTTAGCAAGTTAGATAATAACTTTATATTATACAGGTGAGGAAATTTAAACTCTAAGAGGCCAATTAGCAATGGCCAAGATCACTCAGCTGGGAAATGACAACTGTAGAATTTGACCCAAGCTTTTCTCTGCATTGAACTATTTCCATCACTTAACCTCCTGAGTCTTAGTTTACATCTCTGTAGAAATGAGATCTATATGCTCTGTTTGTTCTTTGTAACATTGACATTCTTTGATTTCAGTGTAAACATTTAAATGTAAGTGTCCTGTCATTTTTATCATCATGAGTATTATTATTATTTGTTTCCCTAACTGCTAGAAGACCATTTTCTTAATTTTTATCGTCTATATTGAAAATATATCTTGTCTTATGTACGAATTTCCAATTATGACATCTCTACTAGTGTTGACTTACTACATCATCATGATACACATAATTTCACATTTGTAGTATCTGTAAATTAAAGCAAATCTTACATAATTCGACTTCTACAATCCCTTTGTAATGTCAGGTGCCCTTTGCTGACATTAGAAGTACTGGCACCTTCAGTCCCCTCCATTAGAAGATGCCACCCCAAGGGTTTGGGGTGGCATATTTGTTTTCCCAAAGGCTCAGGGGATGGTAGACCTGAAGTTCCTATAGTCTTTTGCCAAACTCCTCTTCACTTTTACTGTCACTTTTTCCTTAGTACCTACAAACAAGTTTATTATCATATCTGTGGGAATGGACCCCAAACAACTGGCACTATAAAACCCATAGAAAGAAGTTGTTGCTGCTGTTTGAAAGTTAAAAAAAAAATGGTTCTAAGTATATGAACCAGTTAGCAAAAAGCCTCCAGTGATAAACAGGGACGTAACTTGATAAATGAGTTTTGCCCGCTTACATCTAGGGTTTCATCCCTGCCAAAACACTCAGAACCCTCAGTGCCTACACACTTTATAAGGTCTTTCTTGAGTGTATTTCTTAGGAGCTGACGAGTTGTCCAGTAGGTGGCACAGTGTTAACACAATGTTAATGGGTTTTTGCCTTAAAAGGAATTTTCTTGAACTGGCTTGAAAAATCTCAGGATGGACTTGCTTTTATATATAGTGTTTAAACACATGCTAAGCTTATTTACGTTATTTTTATGAATATTTTTGAAATTAAATAATTTATGAGCTTTTATGTTATGTTTGGGTTGGTTTACTAATTTTAGATTTACTCATTTATGCCTTCTTCCTTTGAATACTTAAAGTATATACTTCTAAGAAATAGTTAAAAGCTGATATCAATTAAAATGTATCTTTAAATATTACAATTATTTTTTGCAAACTTCCTGGAGTGAAAATTTGCAGACTCAACATTGCTGTACTGGATTGCTGGAAGCCTGTATCACTGTTATGCACTTTGCAACTGAACTGTAGTATCATTGATAGTGGCTACATAAACAACAGTAGATTAAATCTACAAATTATGTGTAGCTAACTTGGACAAAAGTGTCACAGCATTCCCATTACTATACATATCAAGAAGACATTTTGCTATTTTTTTATTTTATTAATTTTTTAAGATGTTAGAATATTTCAGGGGCACACGTATTTTGGACACATAATTTGCTTTCAGGTCAAATTTATAAGTATGCCCTTTACCTAGAATGTGTGCATTATACCTGTAAGGTGTGAATTAACCCAATCCCTCCTCTACCCACCTGCCTCCTTGATTCCCATTGAGTTATACTTCAATATGTGCACACAAGTGTAGATCAGTTAGTTCCAATTTAGTACTGAGTGCATGGACTGTTTGCTTTTCCATTCCTGTGATACTTAGAAGAATGGTCTCCACTTCCATTTAGATTGCTACAAAAGATACTAGATCACCACTTTTCATGGCTGAGTAGTACTCCATGGTATACATATACCACATTTTATTAATCTACTCATCTATTGATGAACACTAGAGTTATTTCCATATCTTTGCAATTGTGAATTGGGTTGCCATACATTCGAGTGAACATGTCTTTTTGATTAAATGTCTTTTTTTGTCCTTTGGTGGGATTGCTGGATCAAATGGTAGGTCTACTTTTAGTTCTTTGAGGTATCTCTATGCCCCTTTTTATAAAGGTTGTACTAGCTTGCAGCCCCATCAGCAGTGTACAGGTGTGCCTCTATCTCCACATCCATGGTGTTTTGCTATTTTTAATTCAGTCAAGTATTGTATGACTTCCCTGACACCCTTGTCTAATTGTCCCAGGTCACACATCTCATTTTCTTCTCTCTCTGTGTGTGTGTTTAGCTAAATGGAAATTCTTGGATGCAAAAATGGTGAATTCTAAAAGTACTAAAACTGCCAACATGGATTAAATTGACTGATTTTTCCACTAATTTATTTCTAAAGGGAAAATAAAGCATAAACATACACTATGTAGTAAACACTGTGTTGACCAAGACATTATTTTGAAAAACAAAGCTATGAAAATGTTGTGTGCTGGGAAAAGTAAAAAAAGATTTACCTCACATTTTGACATACAGCATTGTTATATTTAGCTAACGTGCAACAAACGATGAACTATATCATTGTGTTCCAAAGCAAATGATTGCATTTAATTATGTCACTAGTCTGATCTCTTCAGAAGATAAGATTTTTAATGATCAAGGCTCAATTGCCTATTCGTGCTGTGTAAAGCCCTTCTCTCAGCAGCATGTGGTTGTTTTGGATGGGTTAGGTCCTGGATAGCCTCTCTTGAATGCACCTGTCATCATAATATTTAAACACTGCTCATGATCTTTATACCTCAATTGAGTCACAAAGACATAGCACCACATCCGCTTTGCATTTTCCATTTACTCTATTTGATAAGGTCTTTGTCAAGCCCTCAATTTATACAGCGTTTATCTAGTCAGATGGGCTGAATGAATTTTAAAATCAACCTCTCATTTTTTTACTTTGGTCTTTTCATCTTAGTATTCATCCCAACCACAAATCTTCAGCCAAAATTATTCAAGTAGGAAACTTTCTTTGGAAAATAATAACTTCATTTCTTAACATCTGGGTTAATGAATTGTCTTTATTTTATTTGTTGTCAACTTCCTAAGCTAGATACTTTAAATGGCCTGCAAGTTGAGAATGCTCAAGAAACCAGAAAATTCAGCAGCTGAGTGCATCACAATCTGTCTTTTCTATCACATACCCCCTTTTCCTTTCCACTTTCTGTAGTTGAGAAAGGAAATAGAATCTAGAATCATATGAAAAATGTGTTATTGTCCTTAATTATGAAAAACAGAAGGTCTAAGAGTACTTGCTGGTCATTTATTCTTTAAGATTCCATCTGAATGAAGAGTTCTGCAGAGAAATAATAAATGTCTTCCATGCAACTCTTGCATTATAAACATGAGACAAGGAAGGCATGGAAGGTCTCAATGAACACCAGACATCCTTTCTTGAATAAGTGGCAGAAACTTAATGATTAGAAATTTTACATTATTTATTTTGGTCATATTCTTTAACCTATATTTCCATTTTTCCCCCCAATAAGGAAATAACTCAATGTAGTACTTTTTTACATGAAAATAATTTGTAATTGAGAATTTTTATAATTAGGCTATTACAATTCTCTGAAAATGGGAGAAAATATTAAATTTTAATAAGAGCCCTAGGGAAAAAAATTTAAATTTGCAAACACACACAAAATAATTTCTTCTAAATTGAATTATTGTAATTATTATCAATTCACAATTGGCCAAAACAGCATAAATACATCATGAATTTTAATAGTTACTAAGTATCTGAAGTAAAGCTTTATTGCAAATCCTCCTTTTAATGAGATGGGTGAAGTGCTTTGGTTTATTTTTCTGCTTTTCTTATTCTAATTAGTTCATGTATCCACAGGCAAAGATTATATATTGCTAAAACATAGAGTTCAGCATCTATTCATATTTTTGCTTTCTCTGACCTCAGTGCTGAGAAACTTATCAGAATAGAGGGAGTATTCTTATAGGTATATCCCTCAGTTCTTTGAATTCCTCCCTAGTTATTGGAAAAAAAAAAAACATGATAATTGATCATTAAACTTAGAATTCTGTCTAATCATTTTAACAATTTATTTAGATCCCCATACAGTTTTGTTGAAAGCAAAGTATCAGAAGCCACTTGACTTGCAAAAAGGTTTGTTAGCCAGTCATTGAGTCATTTACTTTGCCAACACAACACTAATGTTTAGAGCCAAGAAAATTCCTTATGCCCCAAAGAATCCACTCTCCAAAATGCATGCAAGGTGGGCTTTTGTGTTTTGTTTGTTTTTTTCATAAAGTGGGAGAAGTGTGTTTATGAAAGAGAATTAGAGAAAAGAGGACTTGGCCTTCCTCAGACAAGTTCTAAGGCAGATCGCTCTTTGGAAAAAGCATACACTGGAAATGGATACCCAAAAGGGAATCTGGAAATGGATACCCAAAATTACTTACATGCCCTCCGCCTTATAAAGTTTTTGAATCCTAAAGGTGACAGGTATACCCATTTGAAGACCACTGGCTTAGGGAAGTTTCAACATTCTAGAACCTGAAGGGTATGGCCTTAAACTAATCTTTAGTTCCTGCGCTTAGCAATCAGGACATTTTATAAATTCTTTTTTTATTGGCAATCTTTCCTCCATGCTGTGTTTGAAGCCTTTGATGAGATGACACATCTAAGAACCCATGTTGCAAAGGTCAAGTAGATCCAGACACGGCTGACTAAGTTACTGGGACGTTAAGTTATTGGGGCCAATTGCTTGCTTTGAATGCTCAGGTGTAACTTTCCAAATGTGACAGAACATAATTGCTTGGGATTAGTTATTACTCTGGTTAATCTGATAGCACCTGCACTCTAATTCAAATTTTATATGGTTGACCTGTGTGACTTCTAGTATATCACTAAACTCCTCTGCTTTCCTATCCATTAAACAGAGGAGTGAATTTATCGTGGCCTGCTTTGAATTCTTTGTTGAGTAAGTATAACCACAAACATGGTTTTTAGGGGCAAAACCACATACAAAAAAATTGTTCAGATGAAATATACTCCTCATTTTTAGGGCACTGAAGTTTTAAGTTATAAAAAGTAAACTTGTTATAATGAGTAAGTGACATTTTAAAAATGCAATTTATTAAGCACTCTCTATTTCTTTATGTGCCCAAAAGAGTTTTCTGCATTCACAAGGTGGAGATCAATAAAATGCAAGATTATCTACAAGACTACATGTAACATAAACCCCAAGAAAGAATGTGTCCTATCAATTAACACATACTACTTTCATGTCACACTAGCTGGGTGTCCTAAAAACTACCAGCTGGAATACGTGACCTCGAGCTTTGATCCAGAGCAAGACTAGAGATCCAACAAGTCACAAAACCAGACCTGAGAGGTTCCTACCATAAAATCAAACAGGTCTTTTTCCTTGCTTTTTTGGAATTTGCTGGGGTCAAGTGAGAGGATGTCTACCTCCATTCTGCTCTTGCGGCTCTGGGAGTTAGTAGACATGCCCTCTCCGAGAGTCTGTAATTTTATACACTTGAAAACCTCTCTTACCAGCCTGTAGGAAGGAGAGGTAAGAATGAACCCCCCACCCCCACCCAGCAACTTGTCCTGACCAAAGGGATCCACATCTGACCAGATTCTGCTCTAATCTAAGAACATACCATGGATTAGAAGTCACTCCTGGTTCCAGCTTCAGGACAGATCCTGGAGACTTCCCATTTCAGGCTTTGAGGCCAAATTGCCTGGATTTGTCTTCCAGCTTCTGCCACTTTTAAAGATTGTGCGGCTTTAGTTTAGAGTAATATGTCACATGAAAATAGTATGACCCTACAAATTGTGGTTCAAACTGGTACACTTGGTGAGTGAATAGAGATGTTATGAATAATTACATCTGGACAACAGGGTAAATTGACTGGGTAAAACACCCCACATGATACTTGGACGTTGTTAATGTTAATAAGTTATTAATATCCTATTACTACACCCATAATATTCATGTTGCATGGCTTATGGCCAAAAAGTTTCTGAGAATATAGCATTCTCTTCCACATTAACATGTTCTGAGTTTGCTAATTTGCAGCAGTTTCATGGATTTGTTTTGTTTTGGTTTGGTTTTTGGTTTTCGTTTGTTTTTAATAAGGAGAGAGACAGTGTGCTCACATGTATTGTTTAGGAGAGTCCCTTACCCCTGCTTTATTGGGTCACTTCTACTCTAATCCACAATCAGATTTAGTTGCTTGGGAAAAGCTCAGTTTGTACAAGAGGAGACCAAGCGTGGAGCCCCTTGTTTTTGCTCCAGGCCCCGTCCTTGTCAGATGATGAAAGAAGGGTGATATGAGGTCAGTCCCATGGCAGCAGCAGGAATAAAGTTTAACCTCAGGAAGTTGACAGTTATTTTTGTTTAGATTTAAAAAAATTAAAAACACTGTGTCAAAAATCCAGCAAAAATAATTGGTAATAGAAGCAAAGAAATTCCACACTCAGAAGTCCCATGAAGTCATCTCTATCCTTTTTGCCAGCATAGGGTCCTTTTAAAACATGTTCTCGGGATCCTTGCCAGCATCACATCAGCTGCCTAAAAGATGGAGCTTCCATCATTTCTTTGGCAAAACGTCATCAAAGGCCAGTAGGGAAGGTCTTTTGACCTGGATTTCTCAGTTCAGTACAATCTCAATACCAGGAGATGCCAGGTTAAGTTTCTGTTAAATCCAACTTCGTAACCAAAATTCACTTTGTTTCAACCTATGCATCTAGAGGCAAAAATCTACATTGCATAATTTAAATGCTTTTAATGTCTATCCCCCATTAAAGTCTAGATTTAACACAACCAGCACTCCACAGCAAGAGGACAAAATTTTTCATCTACATGTCATGTAGATGAAATCAGTGACATGAAGTTCCTCTTTTTTTGACGAGCCAAATTCCTTTTATTCCTAACATTCATATCAACAGAAACAGCATTTGTACAGGGCCTCTCTGTTTGTAAGGTGGGCTGAGATGCATATCGCTTGAGTATCTTATCCTTTCAGTTCCACCAACTTAGCATCCAGCACACCCCACCCTGTCGATGAAGCTCCCTAAAGAAAAAGGCCAAACAGTAGTCCTGGGCACTGTGTTTTCTGCCCTTCTCCGCCGTCTGGGGAAAGTGTGGGACAGAGCGAGAAAAGATGAGTTCATACTCAGCCTGGGAAAGCTGCACAGTGGCCTTCCCTGCTGCTCAGCATGAAATGAGCCATGAGCAGCATGAAATCGCTGACCACAGGTGTGGGGATTCACAGTGACATAAATATCTCTGCTGTTAGCAGTTGGAGGAAGGCTGTGGGAAGATCTGCCACGGCGCCTCCCGCCAAGTCTGCCTTTGTAAAGAAATGGTCATTTAGGCCTCACTGTTGCCAAGGGCATGATGAGTCTCACCCCAACTTTCATTTAAAAGGCCCATGAGGAAGAACTGGAGAATCGTGGGGCT
This sequence comes from Perodicticus potto, assembly GCA_963574655.1. NCBI lineage: Eukaryota > Metazoa > Chordata > Mammalia > Primates > Lorisidae > Perodicticus > Perodicticus potto. The sequence goes on along the minus strand of CAUYRH010177009.1, from coordinate 6,857 downwards.
GAATATTTATCTCAGGCCACTGTCAAGAGAAAAGCAAAAGCAAAAAAATCTTAAGGTGCAAAACTGGTATATTTCACCACAAAACCACCTAAAATCTATGTGTTAAGAAAACTCCTTCATAAAATACCTATATAAAGAAAAACAAAGCCAAAATTGTGATCTGTATGACCGATAGATTATTAACAAGACGACTATATAAGATACTTTAAAATGATTTCCAAAAATGACTCCAACTATTAAGAAAATAGGTAAAGAAAACAGAAAACAAATACCAAAGTCTTTAAAAGGGAGAAAGAGTCTTTAAAAAAATATATGAAAAACTGTTCAAATTTACTAACAATGAAAAATGTAAATTAAGAAGTATACCATGTTTGGCTATTAAATTCGAGAACTTTTTTTCTTAGATTATAACACTAAACACTGAATTGTGGAAACTCTCCACTAAGTGATTTTAAGTTTTGGGAGTGTTGGGGACACGGTTTTGAGAGTGTCCCACCCTGTCCCTACCCTGTCATCCTGGGTAGAGGAGCGCCATGGCACCATAGCTCATAGCAACTGGAAACTCCTGGGTTCGAGTGATCCTCTTGTCTCAGCCTCCTCAGTAGCTAGGACTACAGGTGCCCACCACAATGCCCAGCTAATTTGTCTATTTTAGTAGAGATGAGGTCTCACTTTTGTTCAGGCTGGTCTCCAACTTCTGAGCTCAGGCAGTCCACCCACCTCAGCCTCTCAGTATGCTGGGATTATAGGTGTGACCCACTGCTCCTGCTCCTGGCCTGATTTTAATTTTTAACCTTTCTTCCATTTTATTTGGCATCAGACCAAATTTTGTTTTTGTATTTCTGTTATTAATTTCTGCATTATTTTTTTAGTTTCTTTCAATATAAGCAGAATCCACTAGAGTTATTAAAAGTGGTCTTTTAGTGGAAGAGTGTGTGCCAGCTACATTTGTCATCATAACTGGCATGATTGGTCTTTAGTTATGAGAAAGTTTTCAATTTCTATTTATTCTACTTTTCTTTTGTTGGACAGTTTGTGTCTTATTTACTTTTAGTTTCTACTGAAACTTAAAAGGTAGACATACCATAGCAGTTCTTACTACATATAAATATGCCCTAGTGCTAACTGGAATAATTACAAAGAGACTAGTAACAGTTAAAAAATAAAATTAACCAATGACAGAAGTATTAAATGTAATAGCTTTAACAACTTGATAAACTATTGTGTAGTTATTAAAATCTTTATTTTTAAAAAACAGCATGGAAAAATCTCATAATATAACAATTTATCAAAAATAATAATTTACAGTATGATCCCAAATGTATAAAAACTGTACATTTGTGTGTGTATATGTGAAAATTTATATAGTCAAAATGATAGCTCAGCCAACGATGGACCACATATATGACAGTGGTCTCATAAGATTACAGCAGAACTGAACAAATCCTGTCATCCAGTGGTGCCATAGCCACCATGATGCTGTGTTTGCGGTAATGCTGGTGGAGACAGACATTCTGCAACGCCAGTCATATAAAATAATACTAAACAACCGGGGCCAGGCACAGTGACTCACGCTTGTAATCCTAGCACTCTAGGAGGCCGAGATGGGTGGGTCACTGGAGGTCAGGAATTCAAACCAGCCCGAGCAAGAGCAAGACCTGGTCTCTAAAAACTAGCCAGGTGTTGTGGCAGGAGCCTGTAGTCCCAGCTGCTCGGGAAGTTGAGACAAGATTTGCTGTGAGCTGTGATGCCACAGCACTCTACTGAGTGTAGCATAGTGAAACTATGTCTCAAAAGGAAAAAAAAATAATAATAATACTAAACAACCATGCTGCTACTGGTTCATGTATTGACTGTTAATGTATCAAAAAAAATGTAAACCAATTAACTGTAAAATAGCTTCAGGAAGGTCCTTCTGGAGGCATTCCAGAGGAAAGCATTGTTTTCCTAGGCGATGACAAGTCCATGTGTGTTATTTCGCCCCTTAAAACCTTCCAGGTGGACAAGACGTGTCAGTGGAAGACAGTTACACTGAAAATCCTGCCGTTGTATAGGCCTAGACTAATGTGTTCATTTGTGTCTTAGTTTTTAAATTAAAAAGTTTAAAAAGTAAAAAAAACAATTAATAGAAACAAACTTATAGAATAAGGTTATAAAGAAATAAAATATTTTTGTACATATGTTACAATGTGTTTGCATTTTAAGATGAATGCTATTATAAAAGTCAAAAGTTAAAAAAAATAAAGTTTATAAAATTAAAAAGTTACAGTAAGCTAAGGTTAATTTAATGTTGAAGAAATTTTGTTTAATCAATTGAGCATAGCCTACATCTTTATAAAGTTCACAGTAATATAGAGGAATGCCCCAGGCCTTCATGTTCACTCATCATCCACTCATTGGCCCCTCCAGAGTGGATTCCCGACTGAAAGCTCCATTGAAGGTAAATCCCCTATACACATGTACAGTGTCTTTTATTCTGCATTTTTACTGTCCTTACCATTATGTTACTGCTGCCTACAGTGTGCAGCACAGTTATAAGCTGTACAGACATGTAGTCTAGGCCCAACCGAGGTCTATGTAGGCTGTTCTATCTAGGTTTGTGTAAGTAGAATCCATTACACACACAGCAAAATTGCCTATCACCACGTTTTTTCATAGTGTATACTCACCATTTAAGCAAAATGTGACTTTACATATTTGTATTAACAGAAAAAATGACTTAGAAGTAACCTCAAAATGGAAACAAAGACGTTACCTATTTATTAATTATTTTTTATTTTTCTCTATTGTGTTTTTTTCTAATTTTCTACATTTTATGTAGATACCTATGAACACATACTGTATTTGTAACCCCAAATATTCACTAATACGAATTTTAACATAAGGCTTATCCATGAGATTCTTAGAAGTTAGAGACATCAGAAACTCTTGCACTGCCTTGTAGCGGACTAGAGGGATATAGAAGTCCAGACACCCCGTTTACAATGGATGGCCACAAGCCAAACTCATTAAGAAGGGTGAGTAGTTCCAGCTACACCATAAACTCTTGAAATTTGTGGTTGGGAAAATAGGCTGGAATTTGAATTGCACATAGTGACAACATAGCAACATCCTCTCATGCATGGATTGTCTAACATATTCCAAGAACGCATAAGACAGAACACGTCAGCAACTGATATTTTATTGAGCAAAGTATTCAGTATATGTTTCTAAAGTCAAAATGTAATGCAAATGTAGGAGTAAATGTATCTTCCCAAATTTCATTTCAACTCTCTTGCTCTTTTATCTTAAAAACAAATTCAGTGCTCAGTTTGATGTTTCACAAAGCCATAATTTGATTTTGTTACTTTGGAGTTGGTAATCCAATTTGTATCAATTGTTCGGCCCAATGGAGTGAATTTGCATGGCAATCATACGTTATAATTAATAAACTCAAAACACATCTGAATTTTTGCAGTCTTTATAAGGCTATAGTAGGTTCTAATACCAGATCACTTATTTGTTATTTCTCTCAATGAAATTGTATTTTCCTCTGCTAATATCAAACTATTTTCTATTCAGTTTTTCTCGACTGATTATAAATAGGGAAAGAGAGACATTGAATTAAATTGATTTATAAAGGAATGTTAATGTTTATACATCCCCATTGTTTGGTAGACCTCTTGAATGTAATGAAGGTGTATATCTTTCCTTTATAGCTGTTTTAAAGTTTGAGGATATTTTAAAAATAGAACAGGTGGAGATAAAACAGAATACAAGTTGTTTAAAAGGAACAAGAAAAGGTAAAGTGTAGTGAGTATTTAAAATGCTGTTTTTGCTAAATGCAAATAAAGAAACACGTTGAATTATAATATATAAACAACAAATGTAGAAAATGTATCAGCAAAGATCAGCATTTTACTGGATCTCAATTCAAACATCTTACTGCCTAGTATTATTATTTAAAATATTGAGCATCAGCATAAAATACTTTTAAATTCATTTTCACCAAAGACAGAGCAACCATATTCAAGCGGGACAGTGTTTTGACATGCCGTCCATTCAGAAGGGTAGCATCCTAACCATTGACTCCTGTTTTCCTCCTTAATGTCTCGTACAGCTGTTTCACAGGCACTGAAAGCTCACCAAGTCCAAACTTGAACTATCTGCTCCTCAAATCCTGCTGAATTAATCAGTGTTTTTGATTGTATGTAATAAAAACTAACTTGCAGTCGCCTTAGCGACTAGTGTTTTGTTGGAAGGACCCTAGGAGAGCTTACAGAAGCTGAAAGCAGCCACTCTCTTCTCCTCCCCTCACCTCCGCCGGGGAATGGGACTAGCAAGCATTAAAAGCCTGCAAGAAGCCAGGCAGCACATTCCTTCCGACTCTCACTGCTACTGCTCTGCTCCTGGACTCCATTCTACTATAGACCTGCGGTGTCTATGGCATAGGACACCAGCTCCCCAGATCCTTACTTTGACCTGGGTCCTCGGGTTCAGGCCATATAGAGACCTGCTTCTTTCTTCTTATGCTTTACAATTTCATCATAGGAAGGCTTCTTTACTTCCCAGAGCACAGCACACTCTCTGTCCATCACAGCCTGTGCCGTAGAATGACATCCCCTTCCACATTCAGCACCAACTTTTGCATGTGGAAAAACTGAACCTTATAGAAGGATATTCTGCACATTGCTCAAGAACACACAACACACAAGGGTCAGAGCCAGATATATTCCTAGGTCATGTATGCCTGATTGCTGAGCCTTTACCACATAGACATGACTCTTTGGGTGCCTTTGTGCAAAGATTACATTGTCATAGACTCTTAGGGAGGATCACTGATTTCAGCATAACACTTCTTCATTTAATCATGCATTTATCAACCAAAAAAGATTTCTTAGGTTCCTCCCTGTCCCTGGAACACTGAGCCGAGTGATTGGTAAAGAGACATATAATACTAGATTTCTATTCTAAAAGCTCATGATCAAAATGTCATAAATAAGACAACTGCCTACTCTAAATGACAACCACAATCTTAAATACATATAAAACATGATATGTTCACCAAATAACTGATACAATCAATAAATGTAACCATTATCTGCTAAAACAAACAAACAAAAAAAACTAGTGGAAAGCTTAAGAGAGGACGAAAGAGTTTGATTTACGTGGTTGACCGTAAATTCATATGCTGGAGATTTCAGGGAACTTTACACACACCTACATACATGCACACATATACATATAAAGAGAGAGAATATGTTATATACTAAATAAAGCTTGTAAGGTCTGTAAATATAGATTCTTCTAGGCACTGAGAAACACAAAACCTGGAGAGAGTGGAGAGTGGAGATCCTTCATCTGAGGCTCCTACACTCCAGGGGAGTCTGTCTCAGAGTCTGCTGCCAACCGCATGGCAGTTGTCACCTAGAGTTTGTTAAAAGTACAGATCTGAAATCCCTCCTTATCTGAATTCCCCTAATATCCCAGGGACTTGGCCTCCAGAGTCCACTTAAACAATCATCCAAGGAGATTCTTAATTTGGTCACCTCTGTTCTGGATGGTGATGTGCAGGCTCTGAAGCTGGACCACACCTGAAACGGTGCACAGAGCATGCGCACCTGTGTGCCAAGGCTCCAGGGCTTCCATCCGATCTCAAAAGGGTCCGAGACCCGGAAGAAAATGCTAAGAACCACCCCGACACGGGGAAGTGGGCTACAGTATTGTAAAGGCTGAGAAACAGAATTTTTATTTGTTAAGAGAATCAAAGCTATCGAGCTCAGGACAGAAGCACTAACCTGAGGCTGGATCCGCGCGTGCAGTGTCATTCAATTGAGGATAATTCTGGCCAAGTGTTTGCCATCTCTCCAGAAGGTGGAAGAAGAATAAATATCATAAAACCGTGGGAGAGGGAACTGAGACAGGGAATAAATACTTCTTCACACCAAAAGTACTGGAAATAACCCAGAGGGCAGGAATAAACTAGATAATCACCTATCCATAAAGTCAAACCCACTAAAAGATAGATTATCCCGGTCCGTTCTTCCTTGGCAGAAAATATAGCTGTGCATTCTTGATTGTTTTTGATATTGCAATAATTACAATGGCCAAATAAAAGAAGAGACTTTATGGTATTTCAGGTATTTGGGATATATATCTTTATTAACATTTTAATTTTAAACTAGTCTCATCGTATTTTCTGAGTCCTTCATTAATTATCCATTATCCTAGCAAAATGATCATTGCTACAATTAGTGGATCAGTTAGTGATATTTTTAAAGGTGCATGTTAAACACACATGTTACTTGGATAATATTCTACGATAAAAAGATGAGAAAAAATTTATATTTAATAGCACCTATTCTAAATAAAATATATTTACATTTGGAAGATTACAGTATAAATTATCTTGGACTCTAGCTAAAACAATCTCATAATGACTAGTCAACTTTAATAACTTGATCAGGAAAAAAACCCTATCAAACATGTTGTTTGACCATCTGTAAGAGAACAAAATGTTGACTTTTCATCCAGATGGGGGATGTGTGTGTGTGTGTGTATACTGTTTATATACATATAAAGTCAAGGTAAGGATCACAAGTTTACAAAAAGGGATTCTTGGCTCGGCGCCTGTGGCTCAGCGGGCTAAGGCGCCAGCCACGTACACCTGAGCTGGCGGGTTCGAATCCAGCCCGGGCCCGCCAAACAACAATGACAGCTGCAACCAAAAAATGGCCGGGCGTTGTGGCAGGCGCCTGCAGTCCCAGCTACTTGGGAGGCGGAGGCAGGAGACTCGCTTGAGCCCAGGAATTGGAGGTTGCTGTGAGCTGTGATGCCACAGCACTCTATCCAGGGTGACAGCTTGAGGCTCTGTCTCA
>CAUYRH010177008.1:0-24668 GCA_963574655.1 Perodicticus potto | reverse complement strand
CGCGAGAGAAAAATTAAATGCGCACACCCCCGGCGTTGGCCATACCGCCCCACCTCCCCACCCTACCTTCTCCAGGGCCACCCCGTGGCTCTGACGCCCTCACCCCCCCACCCCCCCACCCCCTGCACACGCGGCGTCCTCCACACCCTGAGATGCAGGGCAGAGCAGGTCTCACACCCTCCAGGCTGACGCCACTGACCCCAGGACCTTGCTCCCTGGTACCCAGACACCTGTATGCTCCGTTTCTCACGGCCGCCAGGGTGCCAGCTACCTGTGCTATTAGGTCACCTACACAGGGAGGCCCTCCTGACCCTGTCCTGCTCCCCAGGCACCCCATACCTCCCCTTCTTTGCTATTCTCTACCCTCCCTTCCCCAGCCCAGGCACATCTCAGTCACACTAGATGGTCATTACATTAGGGCCAGGGTGCCCCCGCCCTGACACTCCAAGGATCTGAAACAGCACCTGGCTCACACCTGGGGTTCAAGGAAAGCAGAGCTGGCCCTCGCTATGCACAGCTTCCACATCTGTGAATTCTGCATCCGTAGATTCAACCAAATAAGCACATCAAAAATATTCGAGGAGGGCAGCACCCTCAGTGAGTAGGGCGCCGGCCCCATATACCGAGGGTGGCGGGTTCAGGCCCAGCCCTGGCTGAAGTGCAAAAAACAAAAAAATAGCCGGGTGTTGTGGCGGGTGCCTGTAGTCCCAGCTACTCGGGAGGCTGAGGCAAGAGAATCGCCTAAGCCCAGAAGTTGGAGGTTGCTGTGAGCTGTGTGAGGCCACGGCACTCTACCGAGGGTGATAAAGTGAGACTGTCTCTACAAAAAAAAAAAAAATTTGAGGAAAGAAATGATTGTTACATCTGTACTGAAAGTGTACAGACTTCTCATGGTCATCGCTCTCTAAACAATATAGTATGACACCTATTTAAGTAGCATTTACACTGTATTAAGCATTATAAGTAACCTAGAATGATTTAAAGTACACAGGAGGTGGGCACGGTGACTCACGCCTAGAGTCCCAGCGTTTTGGGAGGCTGAGGTGGGAGGATCACTTGAGCCCAGCAGTTCTAGGCTGCAGTGAGCTGTGATCCTGCCACGGCTCTCCAGCCTGGACAACACAGCAAGACCCTGTCTCAAAAAAAAAAAAAGTATATAGGAGGCTGCGTGTAGGTTATATGCTTTTAAAACATAATTTAATATTGGGGACTCAATCATCCATGGATTTTGTTGCCTGTGAGGAGCTCTAGAACTCATCTCCAACAACCCAGGGATGAATGTATTAACTGGAGTGAATGAATGAAGGGGGAGTGAAGATTTGGTATGGAAGGAGTTAAGCCTGGCCCAGGGGCTGGGGTCTAATATGTGGCATTTCCTGGAATGGCCAAAAAGGCATAAGAGAGGAGGGGGACGATGGCAGGAGGGGGATGGCTGGGGCAGCCTCCAGGCTGTAACGCTGGGGCAAGGTCTCCCCTCTCAGGAGCCCTAGGGGCAGCTAAGCTGCACACCCTCATCTCTACAACCAATACTTGCAAAATAACCGGAAATGGGGAACCTGGCAGGAGTTAAATCACTTCTGGAGGCCCAGAGGGCAAGCCTCAGGGGACTCCTGCCATCTGCCCACTCCCTCTGGGCCTCTGGGGCTCAGGCTGTTCCTGGGAATGAGGGTGGAGTGGAGGTCAGAGTCACAGAGGACCTTGGATTTGTACTTTGACATCTCCAATGCCCCTGACAGAGCAGCCCGCACAGAGAGTAGAGTCTCTTCATCTAGCACAGTAAACTGTGTCCCACTTCCAATGTCCCAACTTTGTCCCATGTCTCCAAAGGCAGGAGACCCCCTTCTGATCATGTGACTTTGGCTAAATAACTAACTTCTCTGTGCCTCTGTTTTCTCATCTGGAAGTCAGAGTAATAATAGTTCTACCCCTTAGAGTGTTATGCCCACATAACCAACCGCAAAGTGTTTAGAAAACAGTACTCAATGAATTACCAGCTAATTTCATTATTATGGCCCCCGAATTCATATTCTTCCTAAACGCTGTCATTAGCTTGTGAACAGCCTAAGTGTACAATCTTATAATGTTGCATTTTTAATTTTAAAACATGAACATTTAAACTAAATCACAACTGGGAGAACCAGTTCTGTTACTGCTTTAATTTGTAGTTTACAAGCAGCCTTAAAAATTGTCAGTGCCAGGACATCTCTCAGCCACTAAGAGACACGGCTCATCCATCAACCAGGGGGCCTAGCTTGCAGTAGGTACTTAATAAATGCCTGCTGGACAGACTACAGAGGTTACAGGAGTCCCTGCACAAGGCACAGAGATGCTGGCAGCCAGCCCTGCACACAGCCCCCCAGCCTGTGGTTTCTCCATCTCTCAAAGTTGTTATCTGACCCCTCCTCTGACGGAGCATTGCCCAAGGCCTCTAGAGCCAGGGCCCTGCCAACAGAGGGCTACTAGACACAGGCGTGGCCGAGAAGGCCGAAGGATAATATCCCCAATCCAGGCACAGCTCTTTGTGAAGTCATAGCCAGGACTTGGTGACATCAGACCTAAAACAACCACCTCCCTCTTTTGGCTCCTCAATTTAAGAACCAGCATCTCCCCTGTCCAGCTGAGGTCCCCAGGTTAATTATTAGGACTCACCAAGTAACGGGAACTTTGGCCTTCACTTTGGGCTTGGCAGCCTGTCAAGCAACGTGTGATGGTATCAGCCAGAACAGGTATCTGGATGGATTTTCTGCCTAAAGAGACATGGTTTATTTCCCAGTGGAAAGCTGAGCATGAACAGAATCAAGTTCAAGAGCTTCCCAGACTCTCTGAGCATCAAAGGGATCTTACTTTCCCCAGATAACGGCAACCACAGGTACAGGCATCGTGCATGTATCGGCACTGACAAAGGACCCACCTCTGCCCATCACTTGTCTCCAGAATCTGTTGTCCTCTGTCCACCCAACCTCACTTGTGGACACCTGTGACCCAACATCCTGTCCTAGGCTGGACTGCACACACCACAGTGGTGCCACACACTGGGCCAAGCTGTTCCCTCCACAATCCTTCCCCTGACCATTTTTCTCTCTGACACAGACATCAGAAGCACATGGCCCACCTCATAAGAATCTGCCAATAGTTCCTGCTTGTGAGTTTTACATTCTAGGAAGACCTTGAGCCCAACAGGGACCTAGTTTCATCATTTCTTCATCCTCAGGTGGCGAATTCACAGCTGTTAACTACTAACAGCTCCCACTACCGAGTGCTTGCTACATAAGAAGAAGGTCCCCATGGGGCCCTGCTGTGGGCACACTTATGTCCTGATGCAGACTCCAGGGTTCAGAGAGGGGCAGTGGGCGCCCATAACCCCTGCTAGCTGGTGGACAGTGGGCTCCGACCCGCTGCCCCCTACTCCCTGTGGCAGGTGGCCCTCTTAGGCCCATATCCCTTCTTCGAACCGAAAGGACTATGGCCTGGTGATTTTGGGGGGCACAGTGCAGGTTTGTGATTGTGTGGGTGACACAAGGAGAGACATGGGACAGGCGCACAGGCAGAGACAGACACACATAGATAGGAACAGATGGAGGGAGACAGGGATGCAAGCAAGACACAGGACAGGTGGGGATGCAGAGACAGAGGCAGGGGCCCTCACCTGGCCCACTCCCCAGGGGCCAAATCAGGGAAGGGTGAGGATGGGAAGGAAGTGGGTGGGGGAGGTGGAAACAAGAAGGGGGCCGAGGGAGACCCAGACAGCCCCAGTGCATGTGCCCAGCTGGGTGGGAACAGCGGCTAGTCACACTACCAGGAGAGGCTAGTGTTCTCACCAGACCAGTCAACGACCTGTCAGTTTATGACCCAGCATCTCTTGGACATGTCCTCAGGCCAGGCCTCTGCTGAGGAGCCTTCACAAGGGTAGGGCCTGTGCCTTAGTAACAATAGTGGTTGGTGCCCGGAGCCAGAGTGTTCTGGACTCTTTTTTTTTTGAGACAGGGGCTCTGTCACACTGGATAGAATGCCATGGCGTCATAGCTCACAGAAACCTTAGACTCTTGGGCTCAAGAGATCCTCCTGCCTCAGCCTCCTAAGTAGCTGGGACTACAGGTACCGCCATGACGCCTGGCTAGTTTCTCTACTTTTAGTACAGCTGGGGTCATGCTCTTGCTCAGGCTGGTCCTAAACTCCTGAGCTTAAACAATCTACTCTCTAGGGCCTCCCAGAATGCTATAATCCTAGTGGTTTAAGCACACCCTTAAACCACTGTCTTGGCCAGGCTGGCCATGGTCCTGGTGTGAGCCAAGGAGGAGGCTGGCCCAGGTGGACAGTGGCTCAGGAGAGAGCTAGCTGCCCCACTCAACTCCTGTTGCGGGCATCTGTGGTGGCAGAAGAGCAGGTGGGGGCCAGAGGTGGAATTCTACAAACATCAACTTCAGGAAGTGACTTTGGAGGCCTCGAAGATGTCAAAGACATACCTGGGTTGCCACATCTGAAGGTGGGTGGGAACAATCTGTCCCTCAAAAGGGAGCTGTCTACAAATCAGTCCTGGCTGCACATCCTTACTGAGCACCTACTATGTGCCAGCACCACAGCAAGGGCCGTGCATCCCTGGGGCCAGCATAGAGCTTAGGATCATGGCTCTGGAGCTGGGCAGCCTCTTACCTCCTCCAGCTGACTGTAGGCAAGCAGCTCCCCCTCTTGCTGCCTCAGTTACTCTTCTGTCAAATGGGGTCAATGACAGCAATCTGCCTTGACACAGCAGGAGTGAGGCCAATAAGCCATGAGGTCAGCCCAGAGCTTGGATATGAAATAGGGAACTGGGAGGAGGAAATTTCCCATGAAGAGTGACCTTGAGGGTGATGGTCTGGTTGGAGGGGGTGTTGAAAGCTGCAATGCCTCATGTAAGACTGAGAAATATCACCTGTCTTGCTCAGAAAGCAGGAGTGCTTGGCAGTACACGGGGGTTAGAGAGGGGTCCCACCAAACACCTCCCTTGGTGCTGCTCCAGGGGAAAATCCTGTCTGAGAAAGGAGTCATGGCCAGCCCTGGGCCCTTGCAGCCCTCGACCCTAGATGATGCCCCTGCCCAGGAGACTCAAATGCCAGGCTGGCCAGGGGGAGACAGGTGTCCTCCATGAGTTTATGTTTGCAGTGCTGCCCAGTCACCCTCACATGAGCCTTGGGACCCACCTGGCCAGAGGAAGCTGTCCGAGCAGCCTGGGCTCACAGGTTCCACTTCCCAAGTGCCCCAGAGGGCCCAGAGAAGCTGCTAAATCCCAACAGTGGGGACTGGGAGGAAGGCCAGGGACGGTGACCAGCAGGAGAGGAGTGGGTCAGGCCCATACCTCACAAAGCCGGGCCCTGCCTGTTCAGTACAGCCTGTGTTCTTGAGGCCAATGCCCACTGCTGTGACAGCGGCTCCCTCTGTCCCTCTCCTGCCCTCAGGACATGCTCTGCCGGAGGCACCACCTCACTGCAGACTGCTGCCAGGGCACAGATAGAGGCCTGGGAACCAATTGGTCCTGAAATTGGAGCCTCTAAGATTTGCTCTCAAAATCAGTTGATTTCACATAAAAATCTGCATCGTCTCTTAAAAAAATGCAAGGTCATGCCACTCTGGACCTCAGGAGCTAAGGCTACCTGACACTTGCCTCTTCCCTTGGCCATAATCCCTGCCTGGCCCCTTTGCCTCCCTCAAGGCCCTACTGAAGCCCTGAGCATTTGAATTTTGCTCCTGGGGCATGAAGAACATTGGCCTCTGGAATCCTCCGGGTTCCTGGCTTAAAATGTTCTAACTTTTCTGAGCCTCAGTTTCCATACCTGAAAAGCAGGATGTTAACAGTACCTATGTAACAGGTGGCCTGAAGATGAACCAAGTATGGACAGGTAAGGGCTGGCTTATGCTGGCCTAAAGAAGAGCCCTGGATGGGCAAGGTGGCTCATGCCTACATTCCTAGCATTCTGGAAGGCCAATGGGGGTAGATTGTTTAAGCTCAGGAGTTCAGGTCCAGCCTGAACGAGAGCAAGACCCTGACTGTACTAAAAATAGAGAAACTAGCCAGGCATCGTGGTGGTGCCTATAATCCCAGCTACTCAGGAGGCTGAGGCAGGAGGATCTCTGGAGCCCAAGAGTCTGCGGTTGCTGTGAGCGATGACGCCATGGCACTCTATCCAGGGCGACAGAGACCCTGTCTCAAAAAAAAAAAAAAAAAAAAAGGGCGGTACCTGTGGCTCAGTGAGTATGGCACCGGCCCCATATACAGAGGGTGGCGGGTTCAAATCCGGCCCCGGCCAAATAGCAACAACAACAACAAAAAAGAGTCTAGAACACTCTGGCACCAACCACTATTATTAAGGCACACGCCTTACCCTTGTGAAATTCCCAGCGTAGGGAACAGCAGGTAAAAATACAGATGACTTCACACCAGGGAATGAACTAGGGTTTGGGGAGCCCAGGTGGCTTCCTAGAGGTAACGTGGGGTGTTGAATGGTAACAGACGCTGCAGGCAGGGAGCAGGAGCAGGAAGGGCATTCCAGGCAGGAGGACCAGCATGTGCAAAGGCCACAGACAATGTCCACCACCCCTGAGGATGGCAGGGCTGGGTGTGAGGGCACTGTTGTCAGGAGGGCACTGCACTGGGAGAAGGGCGTATTGGGTGTGGGGTGATTCCACAGAGGCCTCAACAAATAGTGTCCCTGTCCAATAAAAACCCCTTGTTATCAGAAGAAACTTCCCCCTTTCTCACCATCTCCATCACAAGAATGCAACACTTACAGAACATTGTTCCCAGGCCAGCCTGCCAGGAACCCTGAGTTCCTCCCCAGCACACGTGCCACCGGAAATCTCGGATGAAACAAGCCTGTGGACGTGTCGGGGCCGTGGGACTCCCTGGGAGCCAGTTTGGTGGGGGGTGGTGAGGCGGGGCGGGGGCTGGAGGGGGCTGGACTGAGCGCCCATTGGCCCTCCCTCGTCACATTAATATGTGCCATCTGCTCCTGTTGCATTTTTACCGCAAGGGCTGATGGGGGCAGAAGGAATAGGAAGCAGCTGGTTCGGGGCCAGAGAACCCTCCTCTGCGTTTGTGTCTTGGTGGCCTCCATGCCCAGGACAAAGCCCAGCCCGGCCGCTCCTCCCAGAGTCACCCTGTCCAGGGAGAGTCTGCACTGGGTGAGGGGGGCGGACCCCCGAGAGGCACAGCCCCTTCCTCTGGGCTGGGCAGGGAGGAGCAGGGGCGAGGGCGGGAGCTGGGGGTCCCCAGGGGAAGGAAGGACTTGGAGCCTGGCACTGATGACTCCTGCAGGCCAAGCTGGGCAGGCAGCTCTAACCCTGGCCCAGGATAGTCCTTAAAATTCCCTTCCCAGTTCTCTATAGCAGGAGGATGACGCCTCCAGAGAAATTTGGGAGGCCAGCAAGGGGCACAGAAGCCTTAAGAATATCCATGGGTGAATATTCACGAAATGCCTACTGTGTACTCAATCCAAACCGGAGACAAACACATAGGCAGGTGCTGAGAAGAATGGGTGACATGGGCCTGATGGCACCTCATTGGGGGTGCTGCTCGGGGGGCCACTCAGACCTCTGCTTCTTCGACAAAAGCCACAAGTACAGATTTTTATGTGAAATTTGCTTTATAAAATTCTGGCAGCCAACTCAAATATATCTATATACTAAGCTGGCCAGAGAACACGAGCAGTTGGTGCCTATTTGGCCCAGGGATCTCCAATGTGAAACCTTGGCCACCGGGGCTGCGATACCTGCCCTTGGAAAGATCACAGAAAGAAGGAGAGAGACACTGAACAAGATCAAAGCTTGACCAAATCCCAGCTCTGCCACCTACGCTGTGTGGCCTTGAGCAAGTAAGTAGCCTTCTCTGAGCCTGGAATAGCAACACCTCCCTTGGGGAGTGTTACAAGAAGTTAAGACAAGGGACAGAAAGCTCTGCATATACAGTAGGTGCTTAATAAAACTGTTGGCTATTAGTCATGCTGCAGTTTCGAGCTGAAGGTGGTGCAAAAAAGTAGAGAAGAGGCCCTGTCACTCCCCCCTGGTCCCCTAACGCTTCCAAGGGGGTGGGGCCCACGGGGTTCATGTCATCGGCCTAAAATCTGGAGCTGGGAATGTGTTGGGTGAGACCCACAGGTGCAAAGATGTTTCCACAGAAAATTTAACTGACTTTTAGACATCGGAAGATTCACACAAAACTCCAGTTGTCCAGCTTTCTCCTCCAAATAGGAGAATCTGCCACACTTGGTGCCCATTTCTACAAGGCCGGTGCTGACAATCTCGACCCTTTAGGTGACATACGGGCTCTGCAAATCGCCACAATCCATGCCACGCCCAACTGCCTCCTGCCCCTCAACTCACCTGTTTCTGTTACCAGGTGCCTGTCAGAGCCGCTATGGTGGGATCGAGTTAAATCCCACACCCTGTGTGTCCCCACTCTGCCTTCATCCCCTCTGCCCATCCTTCCTTCTGGGCAAGTCTAAGCAACCGTGGCCTCCCCAGGCCTCTGCTGGCCCCAGTGGGATAGGAGTGAACAGGTGCTCTGGGCAGGCCTGAGCCCAAGCCAGGCCACTGCCCTCCTGGGCAGCCTCGCTCTGTGCAGGAATCAGGAGTTGGCCCCCACTGGTTTTGCCATCAGCCAAAGAGCCTTCCTTGGAAAGCATCACATTCTTCTCCATTGGAAAAATTAATCAAAATGACACCTCGTGAACAAGATGTTTTGGCTCGGCAGAAAACAAACAGTGGTTTACAACAAATTAGCGAGGCTGCTCCATGCCTCTGGGCACACGTGCCAAAGGGAGGGCTGGCCTGGCACAGCCAGCAGGACACCCGCCTGGGCCAAGGGGACACCTGCCATGACCTTCCATACACTTGTGGGGCCCACACGCTTTCGCTTCTGCACACAGCTGCACCACCTCCAGATGTGAGGGCCGTCCGAGTGCAGGTAGAGGCCTCCTCCTCCTCCTCCGGGCCTCGCTGGAACTCAGACACTCTTCTGGAAGACCCGAGCCCCACTCCTGCAGCCACTTCTTTTTCCTCTCCTTGCCACCACCCTCCCGCCCCGGGGCCAAGACCTGGCAAGGAGAGAATTCCAGAGAGGTCATGGCACAGCATGAGATGTTTCCAGGAGAGGAAACATTCAGAGCAACTGAACTCTGCAGTGGGGAGGGCACCTCATGCCCCACTTAGCTCTCTCATTCAAGTCTCAACAAGATGTTATTGACCCTGAATGCCATCCGGAGCCCAGGGTAGAGTGCAAGCCCTGGCGACTTGCCAAGCAAAGTAAATTTGACCAGGTCATTCCTCTGTTATAAATCCTCCCATGGTTCCCACCGCCCTCAGAATAGTGTGAAACTCCACGCGGCCTTGAGGCCCTATACAATCTGGATGCTGTCACCTCCCTGACGTCAGTCCCCCCACTCTCCATCAGCCCATTGGGCCAGTCACACTGCATGGCCCTTTCTCACGATTCCTCTGCTGGGGCACCCTCCTCTGACTGCAGACCCACACTTCCTCATCAGACAGGTCTCAGCTTCCCTAGCCCCCTCACACTAGGTCAGAACAGGACTCCTTCCGAAACAGTTATATACTGAATTTTCTTAAGAGTCTGGCCATTGTACTCTCTCACCAGACACAAGCTCCCTGAGGAAAGAGATCACAGCTCTTTCCCATGGCAATCTGCCATCGAGATTGGAATGTAGGTTCACGCCATGATGTCCAGCTGTGTGGGCTTGGGTAAGTTACTTAACCTCTCTGGATCTCAGTTTCCTTGCCTATAATGGGAAGACAGAAATAGCACCTCCCCGGTGGGACACTGTGAGGACTGATGAGCTGAGGATAGTACCTGGAACGGCAGGGCTAACTCCGTGTCGGCCTCCTCAGGACAACCGCCCACCACTAAGGGCTGAGTCTGTCCTGGGCCACTCTGTCACTTAAAAGCAAAGCTAGCTTTTCAGACCCACCAATGCACTTAAACTCCATGCTCAGAACTCTCCTCTAAGAGTTCTGGAGTCTCCTTTCTGCCTTGGGTCAGGCCCTTATCATTTTGTATCAAACCTGAACTAGTTTTCTAGCAAACAAAGCCTCTCACGGTCTTGTCCATGTCAGCTGACTGGCCATTAGACTCTGAGGATTTGAGAGGCTAAGCAACTTGCCCATGGTCACACAGCTAGGGAATGTCACAGATGGGGCTTAGCTATAAGAAAAAGAGGTGCAATTCCCGTTAAAAACCTGTAATGTGGGCGGCACCAGTGGCTCATCAAGTAGGGTGCCAGCCCCAAATACCGAAGATGGCGGGTTCAAACCCAGCCTCGGCAGAACTGCAAAACAGAAAAATAGCCGGGCATTGTGGCGGGCGCCTGTAGTCCCAGCTACTCGGGAGGCTGAGGCAAGAGAATTGCCTAAGCCCAGGAGTTGGAGGTTGCTGCGAGCTGTGTGACGCCATAGCACTCTACCAAGGGCAATAAAGTGAGACTCTGTCTCTACAAATAAATAAATAAATAAATAAATAAAATAAATAAAAACCTGTAATGTTGGCTCGCTGCCTGTGGCTCAACAGGCTAAGGCGCTAGCCATGTACACTTGAGCTGGCGAGTTCGAATCCAGCCTGGCCCGCCAAACGACAATGACGGCTGCAACCAAAAAATGGCCCGGCGTTGTGGTGGGTGCCTCTGTAGTCCCAGTTACTTGGGAGGTGGAGGCAGGAGACTCGCTTGAGCCCAGGAGTTGGAGGTTGCTGTGAGCTGTGATGCCACAGCACTCTACTGGGGGTGACGGCTTGAGGCTCTGTCTCAAAAAAAAAAAAAAAAACCCAAAAAAACAAACCCTGTAATGTTATAAAAAAATCAATGTGAAAGTATAATAAAAAACTTTTCCTCGGCCAAAGTAGTGGCTTACACTGTTGGGAGGCTAAAGCAGGAGGATCATTTGATACCAGGAGTTCAAGACCAGAGTGGGCAACAAGCAAGACCCCATCTCTATGAAAAAGAAAAAGAAAATTATCCAGGCATGGTGGTGTGTACCTATAATCCCAGGAGGGATTCAGGAGGTTGAAGCAGGAGGATAGTTTCAAATCTAGGAGGTTGAGGCTGCAGTGAGCTATGACTATACCACTTCACTCCAATCTGGCAAAAGAGCAAGACCCTGTCTCTATAAAAGAAAAAAGGAAAAAGAAAAAGAAAACTTTTTTACATATTGCAGCATGAAAGTATTGACTTCTGGGTGGCACCTGTGGCTCAAAGAGCCGGAGGTGGTGGGTTCAAACCCAGCCTCGGCCAAAAACTGGAAAAAAAATAAAAAAAGAAAGTATTGACTTCTGTACCAGGAAAGGGCACACAGGGCAATGTGGACATGAACATCTGTGGCTGGGTGCTGGGCTGCCTCTTGGTCTATGGCTGAAACGCATCTTTCCAGGCAGCTCAGAGGCAGGGCTGAAAGGTCTGGGCTTCAGTCAAGGGATGGGGGTGGCCTCACTATAAGGTGGTGTACTGGAGAAGTCCCCAAGCCACTTCCTCCACAGCACCCCTGGGGCCAGTGCAGGCCACAGCCAGTGTCCACACTCAGCACTGAAACACACAGACCCATTGGGGTCTGGGTCCCCACTGTAGGGGCAGAGGGGTGGGGACACTGCTTCCTGGTCCCCCACCTATTGTGCTGCCCCACTATCCCTGGACCTCCCTGCCACATCTGCAGAGTGACAAAGAGAAGGTGATCTGGGAAAGGCAAGGTTAGGAAAAACAGAGACCTCCCCCAACTACTGTTCTGATGCGTGGACAGAGTCTAAACGTCCCCCCAAAGGCCCTGCCACAGCTTCAGAGGTGAAGGCTGAGGCCCCTCTCCTGGTTCCTATCAGGGGGTCCCCACCCCTCCCTGGCTTGTAGCAGGAGCAAAAGCCCATGCCCATGTCCCCAGGGCCAGGCAGAGCCCTCTTCCTAGCCCTCTCCACTCACAGACTCCTCAGCAACACAGGAGGGCAGGAGGCAGGTGGTGAGAGTAGCAGCCCAGGGGCACCATACGGCCAGTTCAGCCTGACTGGCTACGTGGCTTGGGCTGGCAGGTTCCTTGAAATTCCCTTTAGTAGAGCAATGGGGTCTTGGGGGCCCGAGGGAAGCAGCAGAGAGAACAGAGTCCTCTGACCTGCCACAGGAGAGGGCTGAGTGTGGTTCCTGCCTCAGAAGTATCAGTACCTGAAGGCAAGGGCAGTAGTCACTGGGATGAGGTGTCCACCCAGGTCAGAGCCTGTGATGAAATCCCAGCCCTGGGGGAACTCAGAGGGAGAGACCGAGCACCGTACGGGTGCCCTCCAGGGACTCCGACCTCCCCAGACAGCTGGCCCAGAACTGCCTGGCAGGACGCAGACACTAGCTCTGGGCCCAGGCCTCACAGTCTGAAACCCGCCTCCACCACTGGGGTGCCAAGCAATTCAAATCCTCAGGGACTCAGTTTTCTCATCTGTTAACAGGAACAAAGATCAGATCTATTTCACAGGGTGGGTGTGAGGCGTCTGCAGAGTTGGCCTTGACACCAGCCATGACAGCTGTTACTCTCGAACAGGCCTTTCAGCTTGCACCCCGGGTACCGTCACAGCCCTGGAAGCCTTTGGGTCTGCACACACATGTATATGTACCCGGATGTACTGCTCCCCCAGACAAAGCCCTTGTGGGCCAAGATCAACACATCGGGGTTGCTGAATGACTCACCACCCCTGGCTGGGACGCATTTCCTGGAACAAGTCACCACAGGTAGCCAGGGGGCCTCTCCATGGCTTAGCACAGCCCAGAGTCATGTGGAGAGGAGAGGGTGCAGGTCCCAGCGTGCCCAGCCACACCTGGGGGATGGCACATCCCTGCAGCAGGTGTGGCAGAGGGGTCCCAGTTTTGAAGTCCCACAGGCCTGAGTTCCAAACCCAGCAACGACCTCAGTAGGTGATTCTCCTTCTCCAGCCTCAGACTCTGCCCTGAGAACACTAGTGCCAAACTCATGGGCACAACTGCACAGATTGCAGAAAGTATCAAGTGCAGACCAAGGGCCCAGCAGGACCCATTGTTAGGATACTTGCTGCAGGCGATAGGGAGCCAAGGTCCTTTGTCCTTCCTCCCTGTAAAGTGCTTCTAAAATCCCTGTCACCAGGAATGGTCACCATAACTTGAGAGAGAGGATAAAGGATGCAGTTCATGACTTCATTGTCACTGGATGGCAGAGAGACCGAGTTTGTCTAAAGAAAACAATCCCGAGGGCTTCTCACAGGAGGTAGCATTAACTTGGGCTCTGAAGGATCAGTAAGAGCTCCTAAAGCATGAGATCTGCGAGGCCACTGTCCCTGTTACTGGGCTTGGGCAAGTCACCTGGAGGTGGGCTGGTGAGTGGCACGGGCCACAGGTAGGTGTGAGGATGGAGCCACGAGGCCAGGGCCTGTGAGTGGAGAGCAAACGCCCAGTCAGGCGTCTCAAGTCACACCGTTTAAATAGCTTGTCTGGCCAAACAGTAAGTTTACAGAACTGCAACTCTCTGAACTTCCATTTCCTCACTTGTCAAACAAGGATATGGTTAATACCCAGCACACAAGAGGCCTCAGAGCTTGGGACATGGTGATAAATAAAGTGGAGATGGGCAGGCAGGTGGGGAACAGGCAGGAGGAACAGTGGGGACAGAGGAGCAGATGGGGCCCCAGGCAGAGCTCAGGGCACAGGCGGGGCGGGCAGGACAGGGCAGGGCGGGCAGGACAGGGCAAGGCGAGGTGGGGTGAGCACCTTTCCCGTGGAGGGCGAGGCCCCACAGACAAGACACACCAGGTGAGTCCCTTCCTCCCCCCTTAGCCTTACTCTCCTCTTCCTTAAAATAGGGTGATGAGAAAAGTGCTTTCTTCAAAATCTGCTGTGACAATCCAGTGCCACATAAAACAGCACGTAAATCGCTTACAACAGACCTGATGTAAACCATTACTGAATCACCACGTACCGCTTAGGGCAGGGTTTCTCCAGCTCAGCACCAGTGACGTTGGGACTGGACAATTCTCTGTTATAAGGTGCTATCCTGTAATCACAGGGTGGATGCCACCCACTAGATGCCAGTGCCCAACCCCCCATAGCTATGACAACTAAAATATCTCCAGACACTGGCAAATGTCCTTGGACACAGGGATCAGCCGATGATAAGTTGGAAAGATGGATATGTCTTAACATTGACGGTCTCCATGGCAGGATCCACATGGCCTCAGCTTTTTCATCCATAAAAGAGACACAGGAAATGGGTGAGGTGGTTCATACCTATAGTCCCAGCTACTCGAGAGGCTGAGAGGCAGGAAGATCACTTGAGCCCACAAGTTCAAGACCAACCTGGGCCACATAACAAGATACCATCTGTAAAAAAATTCTTTTTTTAAATAAAACTAATTTTTTTTTTTTTGAGACAGAGCCTCAAGCTGTCACCCTGGATAGAGTGCCGTTGCATCACAGCTCACAGCAACCTCCAACTCCTGGGCTCAAGCGAGTCTCCTGCCTCCACGTCCCAAGTAGCTGGGACTACAGGCGCCTGCCACAACACCCGGCCATTTTTTGGTTGCAGTCATCATTATTGTTTTGGCGGGCCCGGGCTGGATTTGAACCCTCCAGCTCAGGTGTACGTGGCTGGCGTCTTATTCGCTTGAGCCACAGGCACCGAGCCTAATTTTTTAAAAAATATTTTTATAAAGGGACACATGATCTTTCCTTCCTGGCAAGGTTGTGAAATGGATCCCAGAATGGCACAGAGAAGTGGAAGGAAAAGGCCATTGTAGGCTGGGAAGGGCCACCCACAGGCTGGCTGCCCATCCACCTCCCTTGGCTCCTCTGGTCAGCCCAAGGCTGACTGTGTTTCAATAAGGAGGACCTTCCGGAAACCCAGATGTCATCTGGAGCATCATCCCTAAGTGTGCAAAGACAGGACAGGAGAGCAAGGGCTGTTTTGCTCACTACAGTAACCCCAGGTGGACCACAGTACTCAGCAAACAGTAGGCACTCAATAAATGATGGCTGGGTGCGTGAGCAGTCACGGCACAGAAGAGAGGAAAGCATGAGGAAGGAGCGGCTGAGGTCCCCCAGCCACCTGGCCTGGCAAGCCATTTTCAGTCTGCAGGAGCAAAACGTGCCCTTTGAACTCTATGCTCTGGTTTCCTGAGCACTTTTCTCCACTCAAGTTGCGGGGGGCGGGGGGATGAAATGGGGAGACACCCTCCCTCACTTCATGGGGCAGAATACTCACGTTCCTGAAGGAGGGGCGCCCTGCAGAGCCCAGCCACCTCCTCATGGCCCGTGAGAGGGCCCTGTGGTCCCGCTCAGCCTGAATCACATCGGTTTCCAGGAAGGCAGCGTGGTTCCCGACCATCTTGACGAAGGCCTGGAGGAGAGACGGGAAAGGGTGATGGAGGGCGGTGTGATGCCACATCTGTGTGGGCTGGAGCACAGTCCTGCCACTCCTTCAGCTGGTGGGACACTGGCCCCTTAATCACCTCAGCCAGCCACCCTCCAACCAGGCTCCCCATGGGGCCTGGCAGGCCCTGTATAGCGGGAGGGGCCTGACACCAACAGTCACAGCCCCCCCATCTGTGTCCCCTCACCGTCTCCCCACAGTGACTCTATTTTTAACCTCCATTTTATGGAGGAAGGAAACTGAGGCTCAGAGAAGTTAGGACACCAGCCCAAGGTCACACAGAAAAGAAGTAGCAGAGAGGGGACTTGGGGCACATTCATCAGATTTCAAAGCCTTTGTTCTCACAAATGGATTCTTGATAAATTACCCAAATGTTCCCTTGAATAGTTGCCGTACTATATATCAGATCCTAGAAGCCATCAGGGGCCAGGCAGGGAATAAGGAGGGCTGGGTGGGGGCTGTGCTTCCACAGAACGCTGAGTCCAGGCCCACAGGGACCACTGGCTGCAGGCCTCAAGGGCAGAGCTTCCAGTTTCAAAAAATATAAATGAACTCTGGAGTCAGACTCTCGGGATTAGAATTTACGTTCTACCTCTTAATAATTATGTGCCTTTTGGCAAGTTATTTAACTTCTATTAGCCTCACTTTTCTAATCTATAAAATGGAGATAATAACACCAACCTTATTAAGCAAGTTAAGTGCTTGGCACATTAAGATCTCATTAAATGTCAGATGCTATCATTTCAAAAGCAAAGAAAAGAACATTCAGATCTTATGAAAATTTTCCCAGTTTTTAATCAATGTTACATTCAGATCTTATGAAAAATTTCCCAGTTTTTAATCAGTGTTAGCAATTAAACACACACGTTAAAAAAAAATACTGTGCAGGCCCAGTCAAATTCAGCTCGCCCGTTTGTGACTTTTGGTGTGTGTCGTGTGTCTTTTCACATCTTTCTCTGTGCTCAGCGCATGTGTGTGCAGGTGTTACCGTGCACAGCCCTGTGTATGCCTGGCTAGAGGCAACCAAAGTGGCGACAATGGTCACATCTCAAAAAAATCACCACCTCTGTGGGTCTCCCTGGTTCCACCAGTAAAATGGAAAGGATCTTCTTGTGTCAGGAACAGGAAGGAGGACATCTCCGTGCTGGGCACTTCCAAGGGAACTTTCCCTTCACTAGAAAGAAACCTGGTCCTCCTGTGGCCTGCAAGGCCTCCCCTCCTCAGCCCTGCCCTCTCCTTCTGCCCGCCTCAGGGCCTTTGCGCACATTCTCTCTCTGCCTATGGCACCCTTCCTTCCTTTCTTGATGGGGCAACCCTGATTGTCTTCTAGGCCTTGAACCAATTGTCTCTTCCTTAAAGGGTATTCCCCGACCCTAGTATTCATGCCCTCATTGCCCTCTGCAATTCATGGTCCCCTTAGAATGTAAGTTCTGCAAGAGATGGTGTAGCCGGTGTATTGTTTATTGGCTCAGACCACAGCCTGGTTGAGTAGAAGGGGCCCACGTGGGTGGCGGGTGCGTGAATGCACACGTGTGAATGAATAAACGAACGCATCCTTAGCAAAAGAATGCTGGATGAGCCCCGGATGGCTTCTGTTGTGCCTCTCCTGCCCTGGGGTTCTGGCTGCAGCAGGGCTGAAAGGCTGAATCAGCCATGTTGTGCCTGCACATGTGTGTGTGTGTGTGTGTGTGTGTGTGTGTGTGCACGGAGATAAGGGTGAGTGGGTGGCTGGGACTAGGGGTATGGGCCAGGAAGCTCCTGACAAGGGCTCAAGCCCTCGAGCTCAACCGCCTCGCTGTGCCAGCACATCTGGTTGTAAAACCACAGACGAAAGTCCTGAACTCCCCTCCTGCCAGCCGATTCCAATTTTATGCTCCCTGCGTTAATACCAATCTGGTGGGAGTGTGGGGCGATGCGGAGGAATGTGCGCTGGAGGTGTCTGAACCGTCTCCAAAACGCCTGCCAGCAAGGCCAGCGAGGCCTAGCCGCAGCCCGAGAGAGGCTGAGACCTGTGGGCCAGGGCTGCCCCAGCCTACGGGCCTGGCTCTGGGGAGACAGAGGCACACATGTCGCCACTTGACGGGGCCCGGCCCGGGGGGCCAAGGGGGGAGAGGGAACGGAAAGAGGGCGCACTGCAGGCCTCAACCACTATGATGGCTGGGTGCTGGCAGTGCAGGGGACATCTCTGTATTTTTCCCTTCAACAAAAATGTATTACTTTTATAGTCAGTTGGGAGGTGGGGAGAGAGGAAAGCCCCAGTGTTTAAAAATATATCTGTTAAGTATTGAGGAATTAGAAGACTTCTGCCAAAGCCCCTCACTTCAGAGCAGTGGCCCTGTTCAGAAAGGGGGGGCCAATGCCCAGCACCGAGGAACACAACCTTTGCAATCCCAGCTGCAGCATCCCTACCTCTGTGATTCTGGGCAAATCACGTCTCTCTGCGCCTCAGTTGCTTTCTCCGTAAATCAGGATAAAGAACAGGACCTTCCTCCTGAGGCCACTGTGAGGGAAAGCTCCTACAGTCCCCGCCTCTAGTACATACTCTGTAAATGTTAGTTTTCATTAATAAAATGAATAAAGGGCCGAGTTCTGGCCTGAGAGGTCACTTTGTGGTTTCTAAGCTCCCTGGCAGGTCACACTGAGATTTTAGCTACCCTGGAACCCTTGGCCAGCAGAGCAGAGGGGTGACTGTCCATCCCAGACAGATTCTGCCTCTCTCAGCCTTGAGGACAACTATTAAATAAAGCCACAGGAACAGCTTGTTCTTGTTAAGCACCTACCACCTACCAGGTGCTGGCCTAACTGATCTAATCCCCACAGCAACTCTGTGAAGGACACCATATTCCCAGTTTACCAAGGAGTGAGTCACCAGGGGGCACATCTAAGCTTTGGCTCTGCCTCTGGAATCCACCTGCCTCACTGATTTTACGTCATGCTTGAACTAGTGAGAAATACATAATCTCCCACTTGCCTCAAAATCTATGATCTTCTTGGAACAACTTAATTTCCCCCCCTCTTTTGACAGAGACCTAGTTACAGAGAAATCTCTGGCTCTAAGGAAAGTGAGAACACAGGGCTGTTGATACCCGACAAGGTGAGCAACACTCAGCCTCAACGCTGGTGAGACTCTAGGGCAGAGTGGGGACTGTGGCAGACTGGAGATTCACCCCCATCGAAGGGTACAGTTGATTCTCAGCTCCAGCTGTTCCCAGAAGGGAATGGGAGGGACTGGCTTTGGTCTTCTAACACCTGGCCTCTTAGCACTCCTGGTTCCTGTTGGCATCCAAGTTTGTAATCTCCATACAGGGGTGTCCATACAGGGGTGTCCAAAAGCCAATGTTGGCTTTTTGGCTGCATACTGGAAAAATAACAGTTGTCTTGGGCCACACATTAAATACATATATACTAATGAAAGCTGATGCGCAAAATGGTTCCCACATAATCCACATGTGGCCCAGAGGCTGCTGGTGGACACCCCTGATTAACTTGCTATAATTGTTGGTGGGAGTAGAAAATGGTGTAGTTGCTTTGAAAAACAGTTTAAAACTTCCCAAAAAGAGTTACTGTATGACCCACCAAATCCACCCGTAGGTATTTACCCACAAGAAATGAGAATATATGTCCACATAAAAACTAGTATTCGAATGTTCATAGGAGCATTATTCAGGAGTGCCAAAAAGTAGAAACAAACAAGGTCTACCAGCTAATGAGTGGACAGATCAAATATGGTATATCCATGTAATGGAATATTATTCAGCTATTAAAAGGAGTAAAGTGCTGATGGACGCATGGGTGAACCGTAAAATGTTATGCTGAGTGAAACGAACACAAAAGGACATATGTGGTATCACTCCACTATTGTGAAATCCCCAGAGACAGAAAGTAAGTAGCTGAGTGGTTTTTGGGACCCAGGGGTGGGGAACGATTCCTAACAAGCATGGGTTTTCTTTGGGAAAAATGTTCTGGAATGAAGTAGTGGTGATGGTTGTATAATCCTGTAAATATACCCAAAGCTTCCAAATGGTACTTTTCTTTTGAGATAGAGTCTCACTCGGTCACACTGAGTAGAGTGCTATGGCGTCATAGCTCACAGCAACCTCAAACTCCTGGGCTCAAGTGACCCTCTCGCCTCAGCCTCCCAGGTAGCTGGGACTATAGGTGCCCACCACCAATGCTCGGCTAGTTTTTCTATTTTTATTTCTTTATTTTCTTAGAGACAGAGTCTCACTTTGTCACCCTGGGTAGAGTGCTGTGGCGTCACAGCCCATTGCAACCTCCAGCTCCTAGGCTTAGGTGATTCTCTTGCCTCAGCCTCCCCAGAAGCTGGGACTACAGGTGCCCACCACAATGCCTGCTATTTTTTTTGTTGCAGTTTGGCCAGGGTCGGGTTCAAACCCACCACCCTTAGTATATGGGGCCAGCACCCTACTCACCGAGGCACAGGCGCCGCCCCGTTTTTCTATTTTTAGTAGAGACAGTGTCTCACTCTTGCTCAGGCTGGTTTTCAAACTCGTGAGTTCAAGCAATCCACCTGCCTCAGCCTCCCAGAACACTAGGATTATAGGCGTGAGCCACTGGGCCCGGCCTCAAATAGTACATTTTTTTTTTTTAATTTTGCTTTCAATCGTCTTAGTTTTTTTGTTTGTTTGTTTCTTTCTTTATTTTTTATTGAGACAGAGTTTCACTTTGTGGCCCTCAGTAGAGTACTGTGGTGTCATAGCTCACAGCAACCTCCAACTCATTAGGTTAAGCAATTCTCTTGCCTCAGCCTCTCAAGTAGCTGGGACTATAGGCACCTGCCAGAACGCCCGGCTTTATTTTAGTAGAGATGGGGTCTCACTCTGGCTCTTGCTGGTCTCGAACCTGAGCTCAGAGCAATCCACCTGCCTTGGCCTCCCAGGGTGCTAGAATTACTAGCGTGAGCCATCACGCCCAGCCTCAAATAGTACATTTTTAAAGATAATCACTTTGGACGTTGTGTGAGGAGTGGGGAGACTATGTGTATAGCAACTGTAATCCCTCTGATGGATCTTGTCATTCTCAGAACAGGGTCCAAACTCCACACCTTTGTCCTACACTGTCAGCCACACCCATAGCTCCAGGCTCATCCCTGACCTTGAGTTCTTCTACCTGCCCCCAAAGCACCTCAAAAGCTTGCCCTTTCTTGCCTCCCAGGCTCTGCATAAGCTGTTCCCTCCCTGGGTCAAGGCCACACCTGGGAAGCTCTGTTCCAGCTCTGGCCAGGCCCCTCTGAGTGTGTTTGAGCAGCCGACCTGTCTCCCCCAGCCTGAGTCCCTGTCCTGTGCTTCTCACGGGCCACTCTTGGGTCCAAGTATCTTCAGCTGTGTTTCCTGCACCCATCTCAGGGTTACCCAAAGTTTGGGTGCAAGAACCTCACTAGTGTAGGGTAATGAGGCTCAGACCCATGGGGTCAACCCCTGGGAAGTGACAGCCCATGTGACCCCAGGGCAGTAGGGGCGACACCTGTCTACATCTGGAGATGTCTGGTTGTCACATGGACAGTGTGGAGGGAGGGGTGCTAACGGTACCCTGGGAGGATCCAGAGGCGCTGCAAAGTGTCCCACCATGCCCAGGACATCCCCACCGCTGGGAATTTCTAGCCCAAAGTGTCAACAACACCAAGACAGAGAAGTCTGCTCTGGAGCTGGCACTCCTAACCACAAGATGCACTGTCTACCCAGGGGCTTCCTTCTCCTCAAGATGAAGGCCAAAGTTTTGACCTTGGACGCAAGGTCAGGACAAATCGGCTCTGCTGCCAGTGTCTCCAGCCCCACGTGGGTCAGAATCCCCTTCATTCCCTGCAGTGTGGCCTCCCAGGGTTCTTCCAGTGTCCCAGGCACGCCCCTCCCCTCCCCCAGCACTGCTCTTGCCTGCCCCCTCCAGCATCCTGCAGACCCCACGGCTCACTTGCTACTTCCCTTCACAGCACTTGTCTAACAAAGCCCAATCCTTGGTCGCTGTGGGCAGCAAAGTGATGGCTCCCAAAGAGCCTTAAGTCCTCAGGTTGTGTGAACGTGTGACCTTCCGAGGGACTCAGCAGGTGTGATTAAATTAAGGAGCATAAATGAAGACTACCCTGGATTATCCAGGTGGGCCAATGTGGCCACAGTGTCCTTACTGGGGAAGGCAGGAGGTCAGACTAGCAGAGAGCCTGGAAGATGCTGGGCTGTGGGCTTTGAAGGCGGAGGGGGCAGGCACCACAGGAGCAGAAATGGCTTCTCTCTGAGTCTCCAGAAGGAACCAACCTGCCTACACTTTAATTTTAGCCCCATAAGGCACATTCGGGGTTTCCGACCTCCAGAGCTGTAAGCTAACAAATACATGCTGCTTAAAGCCACTACGTCTGCGGTGATTTGTGGCACTGGAAGCCAATATGGTGATGCTTCATTGAGTGTCCCCCTGGCCCTCACTCAGTGTCAGTGGACTGAACGCTCGGAAAGGAAGTGGGCTTGACAGCTGGGCCAGCCCAGGCAAGACGAGAACCAGGCTGCAAATCTTCACATTTTCTTTCCTCTTTCAAATGTGCGGAATAAAATTCAAATGAATCAGCTATTCCAAGGGCAAAGTTTTAATTATATTCCTGCTTCATTCTCTGCTGACAAGAATGTTAATTCTCTGCTAACTCAGTGCCAACTGCTACGCTTATCGCCTCCCTCTACAGCTCACAGGGCCCACAGCCCCTCTGGCCAGATGACCACTCAGTCACAAGCTCCTCCCAGCCTCCCAGGCCTTCACTGTGCTGGGAACCAGAATCTCAAACCCACAGCCCCAGGTCAATGAAGAGCTGGAACTCCGGCAGGTGTGAGTTGAGTTCCAACTTCATGCGGCTAGTGGTGTGACCTTGAGATGGGGACCAACTTTGCAGGGCAACAGGAAGGAAATGAGATGCTGAGTGTCTCAGCCCAGGCAGTAAAAGACAGGTGAGCTAAGCCAGTAGTGAGACAACAGGGCTGGGTGGGGTCTGCAGAGAACCAGAGAGCCCACGCCCATTTGCGGGGCACCTGCCACAGCTTCCATCCATTCTTGCAAGAATGTGGCCCAGGGGCTGGAAATGTTCTCTCTCTCCATTTGGGTCACCTTTACGTGGGTATCAATACATGTAAAAATTCACTGAACTGGGGCGGTGCCTGTGGTTCAGTGGGTAGGGTGCCAGCCCCATATATCGAGAGTGGCGGGTTTGAACCCAGCCCTGGCCAAACTGCAACAAAAAATAGCTGGGCATTGTGGTGGGCACCTATAGTCCCAGCTATTCAGGAGGCTGAGGCAAGAGAATCGCCTAAGCCCAGGAGCTGGACGTTGCTGTGAGCTGTGATGCCACAGCACTCTACCAAGGGCGATAAAGTGAGACTCTGTCTCAAAAAAAAAAAAAATTCACTTAACTGTATACTTAAGAGGTGTGTGCTTTATATATTCATACCTTGAAAAATAAACATTAATATGCTTAAGGAAATGTGGGCCCAGGGTATTGAAGCTTCTGAATTTTCTTTTTTTTTTTCTGAGACAGAGAAGTTATTGCCCTGGGTAGAGTGCCATGGAGTCACAGCTCATAGAAACCTCAAACTCTTTAGCTTAAACTATTCTTTTGCCTCAGCCTCCCAAATAGCTGGGACTACAGGCACCCACCACAACGCCTAGCTATTTTTTGGTTACAGTTGTCATTACTGTTTGGTAGGCCTGGGCTGGATTCGAATCTGCCAGCTCCAGAATATGTGGCTGGCGCCCTACCCGCTTGAGCTACAGGCACTGAACCAAAGCTCCTGAATTTTCAAAAGAAGCTTAAAGTGCAGATTTTTTTTTTTTTTTTTGAGAGAGAGAGTCTTAAGCTGTTGCCCTGGGTAGAGTGCCGTGGCATCATAGCTCACAACAAGCTCCAACCTTTGGGCTCAAGTGATCCTCTTGCCTCAGTTTTTTTTTTTTTTTTTTTTTTACTATCTTTAGTAGAGATGGGGTCTCACTTTTGCTCAGGCTGTTCTCAAACTCGTGAGCTAGAGCAATCCACCTACCCTAGCCTCCTAGAGTGCTGGGATTACAGGCGTGAGCTACCATGCCTGGCCTAAAGTACAGATTTTTATATAAAACGCCCCAAGTGTCTTGTTTCCTTTCTTTCCCTTTCTTTTCTTTTCTCTCTTTTTTTTTTTTTTTGAGACAGAATCTCACTATGTTGCCCTCGGTAGAGTACCATGGTGACCACAGCTCACAGCAATCTCCAACTCTTGGGCTGAGTGATTCTCTTACCTCAGCCTCCCAAGTAGCTGGGACTACAGGTGCCCGCCACAACGCCCAGCTATTTTCTTGTTGCAGTTGTCATTGTTGTTTAGCTGGCCCAGGCTGGGCTCCAATCCACCACCCTTGATGTATGAGGCGGATGCCATAACCACTGTGCTACAGGATCCGAGCCACTTTCCTTCTTTCTTCCCTCCCTCCCTTCCTCTCTCTCTCTCTCTTTCTTTCTTTCCTTCTTTCTTTCTCCTTTCCTTTCTTTCTTTCTGAGACAGAGTCTCACTCAGTCACCCTGGGGTTGAGTGCCGTGGCATCATCACAGCTCACAGCAACTTCAAGCTCTTGGGCTCAAGCAATCCTTTTGTCCCAGCCTCCTGAGTAGATAGGACTACAGGCATCTGCCACAACACCCAATTAGATTTTCTATTTCTTTTTTTGTTTTTGTTTTTTTTTTTTTTTTTTGGAGACAGAGCCTCAAGCTGTCACTCTGGATAGAGTGCTATGGCATCACAGCTCACAGCAACCTGCAATTCCTGGGCTCGAGCGAATCTCCTGCCTCCACCTCCCACATAGCTGGGATTACAGGCACCCACCATGATGCTTGGCCATTTTTTGGTTCCAGCCGTCATTGTTGTTTGGCGGGCCCAGGCTGGATTTGAACCCGCCAGCTCAGGTGTACGTGGCTGGTGCCTTAGCCTGTTGAGCCACAGACACCGAGCCAGATTTTCTATTTCTAATAGACACAAGGTCTCCCTTTGCTCAGGCTGGTCTTGAACTCCTGAGCTTAGGTAATCCACCCACCTCAGCCTTCCAGAGCGCTGGGATTACAGAGTGCCACCCACTGTGCTTGGCCTCACCCTGATTTTTAACATGTTGGAAACAAATTTTTATTTTTTTGTAGAGACAGAGTCTCACTTTAACGCCCTCGGTAGAGTGCCATGGCGTCACAGCTCACAGCAACCTCCAACTCCTGGGCTTACGCAATTCTCTTGCCTCAGCCTCCCAAGTAGCTGGGACTGCAGGCACCCACC
>CAUYRH010177006.1:0-22598 GCA_963574655.1 Perodicticus potto | reverse complement strand
ATATGTACATTATGGAATACTATTCAGCCATTAAAAAAATGGAGACTTTACAGCCCCTGTATTAACCTGGATAGAAGTGGAACACATTAATCTTAGTAAAGCATCACAAGAATGGAGAAGCATGAATCCCATGTACTCAAGGTTGATATGAGGACAATTACTGACAATTATTGACACGGTGGGGGTGGGGAAGGGGAGAGCAGAGAGAGAAAGAATGAGGGAGGGGTGGGGAAAGGAAGAGCAGAGAGAGGAAAGGAGCGAGGGGGGTGGGGTCTTGGTTTGTGCCACACCTCTTGGGGGCAAAACACGATTGTAAGAGGGACTTTACCCAACAAAGGCAAGCAGTGTAACATGGTTTCTTGTACCTCAATGAATCCCCAACAATAAAATATATATATATATTATTTATGACAACTCTTTCACTTTGCAAACAATAAATCTTAATTGAATACAAAATAATAGTAGAGCACAAAAGACTAAGAAGCAGTAATCAAAACTTAATGAGAAGCCAATCATTCAATTTATTTTGTCCAGATTCCTCACAGATTTTGCACTGGGACTAAGAAAAACAATGATCCTAAGTCTGAGGGACTGGTGAGAACCATATTGTCTTCTGCACTCAAATTAAATATTTCTGATTACTTATGTTCTTGGACAATACATTCAAATAAATAGCTTTAAATTGCCTGCCCCAATCCTCCTTCTTATTCTTTTATTAATTTTCCTGACTAAGATTTATCCTGTTCCTTCCAAGAGTCCATTTCATTTGATGTTAATCATTATTTACCTCATTCCTGTTGTCATGGAAGCAATCATGAACTTTATCTCCATTTCACCTAAACTTAGAATTTAATCTATCCTACTTACATTCTAAAGTATTTCCTCTGGAAAGTTGGCAAACTCTTGCATCCATTTATTCATTTAGTGAATATATAGTGACCACTTAGGACATTCGCTCTTCTAAGCAATGATAATAGAGCAATGATCAAAATACAATTCCTGTTCTCAAGGATCTTCCATTTTAGTGGGGCAGACAGATAATAAACACATTAATATCAGGAAGTATTAAGTGCTATCAAGAAAAGTGAAGCAGAGTACAGAACTAGAAAGTGCTGGGGGAAGAGTACTACCTTAGGTAGGATGGTGAATGGTGAAGTTGGGGAGCAAACCTTACAAAAACCTAGAAAAAGAACATTCCTGGTAGAAAAAAATTCACATGCCAAGGCCCTGAGGCAGCAGCTTGCTTGGTCTGGTCAAGAAGTAGAAATCGATAATTATGAAGCTCTATAGCCCATCAGATTATACCAGCTGAAGACTTCATTTACTTAAGGCTCACAAACATTCTACTTCTTTAAAATTACTTTCCCAATAGAAATTATTATATGAAACACAAAATAATCTAAACTACTCTATCCCCTTGAACTAATTATTGCTGAGCACCAATAGGTATTCAGACAGTGGCAGATAGACAAAACCATTTCCTGGCTCTGAAGCATTCTAGGTACAAAATGACTTTGCATAATAGCCATTTAGTTCTTCCAAAATATTGTTCTTATGCTTAGCCTTAGTCTGAGTAAATGAAATGACAACCTGAATGTATTTATATATAAATGGCCATATGTGTCTAAAAGTTCATCATATTTATTGCTACTTCATTGTAGTTAAGTACTGTTATTTTTTCCTCCACTGAAATGTTAAGTTCCCATGAGAGCAAACGTTCTGTTTGGCTTACACTCTACCCCAGCGTCTAGAAAACAGCACTTGAGCTGTCTACTAGACATTAAATAAACAGGAATATGACGAAAAGGAGGCAGAGACATGCTACTATTTTGGTCAAAGAGGATATGTTGGTATGGTGATGACAATAACAAAACTAGTGAGACTTTGTGATGTACAGGATGGAAGGTACCATACGGATGCTCTACAGTAAAGTATAATGTGCATATAGCAACTTGATGGAACAAGTACTATTGTTACCCTTATGTTACAGCTGAGGGAATGCAGGCTGAGAAAAGTGACTATGACCAGTTTGTAAGTATCAAAACTCAGATTAGAACATAGGGTATTTGAGTCAAGAAACAAGAAAATACACACACATGATATTTATATATACATATGCAATAATATATTACTAAATCATCATTATTATGGAAAATATTCTATCAGAACATGAAACTCAGACATGAAACACAAAGTTAGAAATGAACAGGTACTTCTCAGATAGAAGGGCAAAGCAGGAGGATTTCTTGGGAGTGATGCCAAGATCAGCCTCGCTGTACATTTTATAAATGGACTAGCAGAGACTGAGTAATCTGCTGTTTCGAATTTTGCAAAGGACACATTAAGCATCTCTGGGGTGTGAAATGCCAACCTGATAAAAATAAAACAAAGTACACTTAGAGAACGACAAGCTGTAAGTTCACAGAACCCAAGAATGGCAGCTCCATGAAGCAGGTAGGTGTCTCTCCAATTTCCATTTTAGCACTTGCTTCTCTGGTTCAGTGTGTTCCACTGCTCTATGATGTATCAAGGTCCTTGGGCCTGGTCACCTATCCCATGCCATAGCTAAGAGTAAAAGAACTCACAGAGTCAAGCAAGACCTGAAATTCGACCTAACCACAATGTTGGTGTTCGGATTAGGTTGTCTAGCCCAATGGACCAGAAAAAGCCAACCAGACCCAGTCCTGAAGGGAACAAATGCCAGAGCTCTACAAAAGAGCTGCATTTTCTCAAAGTGAACAGAAGCCAAATGCCTCACTGTTCTGCACAGAGATGATGAACCTGTTGAACTTGTTATTGCAATACATGGCACAAACTGAAAATATGAACATGTTTAAGACCCTCTTTTTTTTTTTTTTTTGCAGTTTTGGCTGGGGTGGGGCTTGAACCCACCCCCAACCCACCCCCAGTATATGGGGTCGGTGCCCTACTTCTTGAGCTATACGCGCTGCCCTTAAGACCTTCTTAAACAAACTACAATCATGAATCTAAATGAGATTTAAGGTAAAACAGGGCTGCTTCCGAGTTGGTAAAGAAGATCAGCTTGACATCATACGTGTATCTTGAGGCAACATCAGATGTGCAGTACTAGAGCTGAATGGATCACAGGTCTGATATATACAAAACTTCTCATATAAAATATTTTGTAGCTGCCAGACTTCAAAATAACAAATTTGCCTTTCACTATTTTTAAACTTTAAAGCATATTCATCTGACATTCAAAAATCAATAATCCTTATATTTTAGTTCACTAAACAGCAAGTAGTTACAGCATTAAAACATGTTAAATAACAAATATTTTATTGAATTTAAGCCAAAATTAATGATAATTTGTGTTTTAAATCTCATTTAATCCATATAAAAATATTAGGTATTCTTGTCCTGATACTATAGATATTAGCAAGGAAGCTGAGGCTTTAAAAAGTTATGTGATTTAGCCAAAACCACATGGCTTTTAGTTGGTAGAGCAGTTTTAATCCCAGAAACCACACTCTGAACTACAAATACTCTAAATTGCCCCCCTTCTCTTCTATAAAAATAAAAATGCATTGTAAAGTACATCCTTACACATTAATCTGAAAATCCATCCAGGTCAAATCAAATCCTCTAATCCAGCACAAGTAGATACTACACATAACAAGGTTAAGCAAAAAAAAAAAAAAAAGAGCGGGTCATAATCCCTACCCCAAAAGTATCATTATGAAAATGTTCAACTGTATTTTGTACCTTAATCAGAAAATACTAAAAGCAATATATAGTTTTCCAATGAAAATGACATATCTTCCTTAAACCCCAAATCTTAAATTTAGAGATTTTTTTAAACGTCTTTCCATCTGTTCGAAAATACCGAGGGTGGTTTTAAGACAGTTGGAGAGTCATCAAAGATCATGTGGAATATTCTTAGAGATAATATTTCTGTGTAAAACAGAGATAATGCAAATTTCTGTGGACATGCAAATTTCCATCCAAAAAAAGTCACCAATGAAAGGAAAACAAACATGAAACTGTTTTAGCATTTTAACTAAATTACATATAAACAAAGACCACCAAATTTTAAGCAGCAAAAGTGGTGGTTTGTAGACAATGAGTTTGAATACAAACAGATGTGTGAAAACCATC
Source organism: Perodicticus potto (assembly GCA_963574655.1). Classification (NCBI taxonomy): domain Eukaryota; kingdom Metazoa; phylum Chordata; class Mammalia; order Primates; family Lorisidae; genus Perodicticus; species Perodicticus potto. Next base: position 18,479 of record CAUYRH010177006.1, on the reverse strand, counting down.
TGGATCTGTAACATGTTATGCCTGATGTTAAGCACCATTCTCACATTTTACACGCCTACCACAGAAAAAGCCCATTTCTAACCGTTTTAATATTAGGGAATAATCTTTATCTTCTCTATGAAATGCTTCAAAGTCATCTGGATGGGGGATGCAGGGACTGGAAGGAGGAGCAGATGAAACCAGGTAAACCACGGGCCATCCACTGTCGAAGCTGTGAGATGGGTGCCTGGGGATTTGCTCTGAGTCTTTGTATTTCTCCACTTATTTATGCACATGTCTGACCTGTCCCACAATGAGTTTTTTTTAACCTGTTTAAAAGTTTTTAAAGTATTCATTACACTTGAACTAATATGGAATTTTGGTATCTATTTATATACCAGTGCCAACATTTTAAAATTCAGAGTATGAGTAGAATACAAAGGCCTCCACTAACTAGTATACAAAATATAATCTGCCCCACTTAGTGCATTGAAAGCCTGGGACAATTAGGTCAAAGTTATAGGTCTGATTTTCTTAAGACATAGTTTGCTTTCTTCTATTATTCAGATTTATAATCTCAGCTAGAAATTTCAAAATTTCATTTCAGCCTGTAAAATAAAGACTGTATACAATCTGAATGAGGGCAGCAATTACCCCAAAAAATAGATTTTTGTATGTGACAATATCACCCCCAAATGATCAATTCAATAGGAATTACAGGGTATGGTTCCAATAACCTTCAAAACCACCAGACCCTAGGCCTTCACTGATGTGTTTCATTCTAACTCAAAGGCAATATTTCACATGTTAATTTTGGTTCTCATGATCATTGTATGACACCAGACTGCAAAGTTTCACATTTTGCTTCTTCTAAACACAAATGGACCTTGTATGATAAAATCCAACTTATCACTGAAGTGCTCTTGGTTTTTTACCAAATTTGTGCAAAAACAAAAATATTTTTTCAAAGTACATTGCTTAAAATACATGCATATAAAGAAATTTTTTAAATTCTTCAAACCAATAAGATAGCACGTAATTATAGTTTATAACCTGCATTATAAATGTCACGAAAGCAATGGTACCAGAAAGTAGTCCTATTCACTTCACTAAGAATTACATGAATTTCTATACATGCAAATGTGTGGAAAGATATACAACAAAAAGAAATTAAAATGATTGATCTTTGATTTATGTATATTCTTACCATAGATGAACACATCCGAATTCATGTTTTCCCTTCAAACTGGCCCTAGAATGACACTTTTTACTTTCTCTGACTCAAGACAACTTACTAGGATAGGACAGAGATGAAGGAGGGTGGGGGAGATGGCAATTGATTTCATTTGGAAGGAGCACTTTCACCCTTGGTAAAAAGTCTCTTCTCCCCAAAGTATTAACTTCTGATAATTTTATTGAGTACATGCATTTCTTTCATTAGACAGGATTGCTGTGTATTTAATCAGAAGGGAAGTCCATGGAGCCAAAATTTCTAAATCACTTCCCCTTTTTGAAAGAAACAAAAATTAAACCTTTTTATTGAGGGAAATAGATAACCAGCTTCCAAGTTCAACAAGCCAGGGTGTTACAAGGGAAGCAAGGAACTATAAAGAGAAAAGAGAAGCTAAAATGCAGCAACCAGGTTTTCTGAACCAGCTCTATGGTGCTACCAGTCACAGGCTGTATCATGAATCCCTTACCCTCCCTTAGAAAAGGAGGGACTACAGTTCAGGAGTGACCCAGAATTATAGCAGAAGACCACGTGATTCCAATCCTTCTCTTCCTACTCTACTTGCTTGGGAAACATAATATGCATCATTGCTTTGTACAGTTTAATCTAATGAATAGGCCTTTTCTTCATAAAAACGTTCAACTCTTGGCAAACACTGACACAATCCAAGTCCTACACAGTTCTTAAAGACAAGCAGACATATTTTAATTTACTCTAATTTACAAGCCTGCATAAAACATTTACAAAGGATGACAGAGTAGATGTGTAACTACTGCATGAATAAACTCATGAAATAAATATGCTAGCAAAGAATAATCAAGCAAAAAAACAACCCAACTCCCCTACCCACCCCCATGTAAATTACATCCAAATAAATGAAGTGGGAATTATTTAAGTTTGACTTTCTCAGGAAATAATCAGAAAAAGCTGCCTAGCACTCATAAGCAATAATCACAAAATTCACTCAGTGGCAGGAAACCATAGGGATGTTCACTCAATGTTTATCCAGTGCCATCTGTTCCGCATTGCGGTAGTCTGTGCCGGGCATGGCTCACTCAACACTGTTGCCAACCACCTTTCCTTCTCCCTTACCTACTCTACTTTACTGCTGACAAAGCTTACTCTTCACTTTCCCTGTCTTTTCACAAAGCAGGGTGGGGAAGGGGTGGGATACAGGATGAACAAGAGGACATGGAACAAGTCTCTGACTTACACAGAAGTCAGCTGGTGGGATTTCTGGGCAGCTTTTTGTTTTCCTCATAAGAGAGACAGGTGAGAGGCACACACCCTCCTCACTGCACGCGTCCTCCATCACCTTCCTGTCAGAGCTAGAGCAGACATCTTGCAACTATGAGGAGACAAACCTGAGAATGAAAGTCAGTGGCTGCAAGAACAGTAGAGCAAAATGCCAGGAAGAACCTGGGTCACTAAGAAGTTGAACCAGCACCCGCAGTTGCCTACCTCCAGCTTCTGGTTATATAAAAATGTTAAACCCCTATTTGTTTAAGCCACTTCAAGTCAAGCTTTCTGTTGCTTGAAGCTACTTCTCTAACAGACACAAACACAGGCTGTGATAAGTAGCCACACAAAGCCCGGCTAAGTTAAGAGCACTGAAGAACCTAACTTACTGTGAGTTTTAATTTCTTATGCTGAGATGAAAAGTACACAGCCCTCTAGAACAGCATTGACCTTAGCCAAATCATCTCACCTCTCTGAGCCTCACATTTGTCTTCTCACATTTGTAAAATGGGGATAAAAATTCCTGCTTTGCCTACCTCATGTGACTGTTATGAGGGTCACATGAAGGACTTGACTCTGAAAAAACCCCAAAGTGTTACATGGATGTAGAAGTTGTATGTTACTTGCATACATTCTACTCCCTGCATATATTTCATTGCCACCAATCCCACTCCCAAATACTACAGCAAATATACTATGGCACTGGGTTTACTGAAGAACTCTGGACAAGGTATTACTTACTGGGTTTTTAATTGTTCGTCCCTAAAGGGCATTGATGGTCTCTAGCCAACATACAGAATCTATTTTGAACTGATGAGAGAAAGGATATGTGCAGGCAGACAAAAATGGTTTTCTAAAGCTACAGGTATTCTAAATTCTACTTTTTAATTCATCTGTTGGTTGTATCTGATCAAGAAATTTGATTAAGGAACAATTATACCAAGAAATAAGCTGTGGTGGCTTTGTGACTCAGTGCAGATAACCAACTTCAAACCTTTCATTCTGTGTAAATTCCTCCTACTCGATAGCGTTTTTTCAATTCTTTGAAAAGGCTTAAGACTTATCCAGAAAGTTGGCTCTGAGTTGCATACATATTGGTTGGCTCCACACTGAAGTTTTCACATAGTAAATCATGAGTAAACAGGATGTTATTTGTACAGAGAAAGGGGTCAACTGAAAATAACTTTGTTGGGGACATTACCATAACAGATTGCAAAGTGAGCTTAGTCCTAAGATCACAGGCGCACTCATAAGTAAAGGATAAAGTAGAATTCCCACTTAATCAAAAACCCTGGCATATCTATGATGGCTGCACAGATGTGGACCATTGATATCACCTGGGAACTTGTTAGAAAAGCAGAATCTCAGGACCTACCCCTGACCTACTAAATAGGAATAAGGATCTATATTTTCACAAGATGATCCACAAGCACATTCAAATTTGGGAAGCACTGATGCCTGTCCAAGAGGCATTTACTTCTGATTCATCATTGATAAAAATAACCAGCAAACAAAGAAGAGTTGATTATCTCTGCACAAGAAGCTGGAAAACATTTCCGTAATATTCTACTTATCAAATTGGCTCACCTAAAACACAGTTCTATGATGACTTTCAAAATCTCAATGACTTCCCATCAACTACCAAATAAAGTCTAAAGCCCTGAGTTGCATAGTTGAGGTCTTCTATCATCCGGCAGCAATTCAGTGTTCACCCTAGCCCCTTCATGTGTCCCATGTCTATTTTTCAAAGTGTAAAAAACAGACCACCTGTATAAAGACCACTGGGCGCCCCACCCTTGACCTTCAGAATCATGCTCTATAGGGGATATAACTAGGAAGGAACAAACTTAACCAGCTCTCCCAGGTGATTCTTGAAAAAAATTGCTCATGCTTTAAGTCTCCTCATCCCTATCAAGTTTCTCAAGTGCACTCAAGCAGGAAGGGTCACCTCATCCTTAGTGCCAACACTGGCCTCTGTGTAGTTGTGCTGTTGTCCACCTAACACAGTATTTCAATTAACACGTGTCCATGCCTATTTCCTCTTTGAGCCCTTAAATGCAGATGTGTACTTTGTGTCATACGCTCCAAACATCTAGCACAGTGGTTCTCAACCTTCCTAAGTGCCACGGCCCTTTAATACAGTTCCTGCCACAGGTTGAGAACTGTTGGATCCCTGACAGACTAAGAGTTCAATATTTGGTGATTTACCACAGCATCATTTATATGAAGGAAAAAGAAATTGAAGCAACCTAAAACTCCATCATTTGGAAACTACCTCAATTAATTACAGTACAACCATCCAGTGGAATGCTATGCATTCATGAAGAAATGATAACATTGACCATCTATTGATTGGAAGGATACTCAGGCTATACCATGTACATAGCAAAAAAAAAAAAAAAAGCAAATCACAACTTACAAAATTATATTATTAAAGAATGTATACCAATTCTCTGTATGGTGGGGGGTGGGGTTAGGAATAACATTTATTCTCTTCTTTACATCTATTACCTGAATTTTTTATAATAAGATATATAACATTTTTTCATTTTAAAGCTTTTCTCATTTTAAATGCTTAGAGAATAAATGCTGTTATAGTAAATGATGGTTTCACTTATTCTTCTTCCAAGGACAGTGATTTCTGAAGGTTGGCAGTGGGCCAAAGGTTGGCAATGTTGTTGCTAAGAGGAAAAAGGATAAAGTAGGAATGGGTAGTGCTTAGCAACTGGCTCTCACAACTGTTCCTCCTATTGACTGGGGTTCAGAACAATATTTAAATAGCCTTTAATATCTTATTTCATAACACTTTTCTAATAGAAACTGTAGCTTTCAGTGGAATGATATAGCTCCATTTTGAAAATATCAATTAGTTTCAGCACAATGAAACTATCTGTTGTCAATGTTTTCATTTGTGATAGCTTCTAACCTTATCTCACCTCCCCTGTTGGCTCTTCTCTCACTTTTGAGAATGCTGATCATCCAAGATGAATTTGTTTGACTGTGTGTTTCTCTATGTGCTGATAGTAAAATTGTGCTGCTAGCTGATGTCAATGGCTTTCAGTTACTATCACCAACTTGGGGCATTGCTTCTGCTATGAGAAGGGGGGAGGGAGAAGAATGACCTCCAGCCTTTTTTCTTCTACTATAAGGGAAACTTACAAGCAAATTTCTCCATTAATATTTTACATGAACTCAAAATAGTCTAAAGAAAATTAACTAAAATAAATTAAAATTAACATCACAACAAGAGTAGGAAAAACATGCCAATTAATCTGGTATTCAGCTCCTTAATTTAAACACTCAACCAAAAACAAAAACAACTAAGACTTGCAAAGAGAAAAATAGAGAAATGATTTAGTCATGCAACAATATTATTACTGTTTGGATCAATTTTGAATGCGTTAAATATATATGACGCTTGACAATCAACGGAAAAAAATATATTGTTATAACATAATAACTTGACCATATTGAGATTCTCCTAAAACGTTCTCCATGAAAACCTCAAGTAAATAGGGAGGAAAAGACTTAAAATGCTTATAAGAATAGTAAATCTCAATATAAGATGAAGTATAGGAAGAGTTTTTAAAGACTTTTTTTAAAAATCTATCTCAAAATCATCTGTCCATAAAAGCAAAATTTGAGTGGAACTTATTATGGCCAGGTTCAAGAAACATTTGACAAGTTTAGGAGTACAGCTGTTGTTATGAACACCAACTGTGTACATGTGCAACCTGTGCACCTAAAACATCTCAGGATGGTGACAGAGAAGCTGGAGACAGCAGACAGAAGAGCTCTTCCCCCTTGCTCTGCAACAGCCACATGACTTGAGCTAGTTACTTCACTTCTCAGAATTTCTCACTTCCTCATGATGTCTAGGTTCTTTCCAAATCAAAATTTTTTTAAACCTCTAATTCTATACATTCTCTCTATATATACATAAAACTGAAAGCATCCTATCTTTATAAACAATAAAAACTGAAAATAAAACTGCATTTGAGCAAAATTTTTCCACCGAAATTTTGAAAAATGAAATAAGATACAGTCTTACATTTTAACACAATTATTTCACTTTTCAATTTTAATACCATCCTTTGTTACTCATTAGCAGTATTAAACCAGATATTTTTTCGTAGTCCCACAATTAGAAAAAAACTAGTCTTCCCTAATTGTGGCATCAGTAGAAATGATGACATATACTAAAAGTAAAAAAATAATCTGAGATAGGATAATTCATTTTGTCTTCTGAAAAACAAACTGAAGACCAATTTCCCGAATTATTATATTATAATGTACAAGATAGCTCAGTTATCAAATCAACAATAAAAACTAATATTTACCCAGTACTATTTATAGAGCACTTTCAGGTGCATGATGCCATTATATTTTCATGATTCTATGAGGAAGTATTGTAATTACCCAACTCTGTATTTGAAGAAACTGAAATTCCCTGACATTAAATAATCCAAGGTCATAAAGCTAGAAAGTACCAGATCCATGACTCAACATATGACCTTTTTCTCTGAAATCTTGCTCTCTCTCATGCCATTCTGCCTATTCATAAATCCTTACTGTTTCTAATTAAGAACACTTTCTAATTAATCTAATTTCTACCTGACCTAATTTAATGTAGATGGCTTCTCATAAACACCATAAACAATTAACTGGGAACAAATATTTAAAACATATATGTCAGAAAAGGGTTAATTTCCTATCTTGAATAGATGATGAGTCCTTAAAAATTAAAAAAGAAAAAGACCAACAACTCAAGAAAAGTCAGGCAAGAAATATAACCAAACTTTACCAAAAATTCAATGCAAATAGCCTATACACTTAGTGGAAAAATGCTCAATTTCAGTCAATTCCATAGCTTCACAGAGGCTGGGTGCAGTGGCTCACACCCATGGTCCCAACACTTTAGGAAACCGAGTCCTAAGGATTGATTGAGGTCAGGAGTTCAAGTCTGAGTGAGCTATGATTGCACCACTGCAATCCAGCATGGTTGATTTAAATAGACTAGAGCTTTTATCTCATTTTTTTGTTTTTTTTTTAACTCTTTAAATAAAAATAAGCTCTTTTTTTCCCTATTTATCATCATGTAGGGAAAATTTACTTTCATACATCACCAGTAGAGAATGCACTGGTTAAAATTGTTTTGGAAGGCAGTTTTACAGTATTTAGCTGAACTAAATATCTGTAGCTATTGACACAGCGATTCTACTTCTTGGAATTTATTTTTTATTTATGTGAGGTTAAAAAAAAGTTCATCGTGTAAGGATGTTCCTAAGAGCACCACCTATTTCAGCAAAATAATGAAGACAACAAAATGTCCACCATCAGAAGTAATTATAATTTGGGGTATACAATAAAACATAACAATCCAATGTAAAAACACTACACTTTATTTTTACACAATAACAGAGTGGTATAATGGACACTGGAGACTCAAATAGGAGGAGAGTGTAAGGAATAAAAAATTAACTGTAGGGTACAATGTACACTATTCAGTACACTAAAGGTACACGAGAAATCCAGACTTCATTACTGTACAATACATACATGTAACAGAATTCAACTGTCACCCCCTAAATTTATTAAAATTTAAAAAGAAAACCAGACCCGCCCCCAAAAAAGCAGCAGAATAATACTGCTAAATATTCCTCATTTCCATATGAAGAAAGAATATATGAAAATTGCAACCTACGAGCTGGTACATTTTTAATAAAATACTTCTAAAAACATACCCAAGAAATTCCCCACTAGAGCGAGAAATTGAAGATTCAGGAGTGTAGGGACTTCTCATTTCAGTTGTTTTTAAATTTAACGTTGTTTGAAATGTTTAATTTCGACATGCCTATACTTAACTTGGTTCATATGATGATCCCATTAAATAAAATAATATATGTTAAAGCATTTTGCAAACTGAAGAAAATATCCAAACTTAAGGTTTCCTGGACATTGCTTTATCATTAGCATTTCAGGAAGCCTGTTTATTGATCCAACACCTACTGCCTTGAGCTAAACACCGTAAGCACAATTTCTCAATAAATACTTCATGATGGATTGAAAAATTCTCTATTAAAATGCAAATACCCACCCAAGAGCTAACAAGTTTGATCAGTGCTTCTCAAACTTTTCCACTAAATTGTCCCTAATGTCAAAGACACCGATTTTGTTCCCACGGGGACCTAGAAGGTATAGCAAAAGGCCCTCACATTTTTATGTCCATACTTTTTATGACAGAATTTTTTTTTCTCATAGATCTTCAAATAAAATTGACAATCCAGGAAAATACCCTAGGTTTATTCTGAGGCCTTGCCCCGAGGAACTGGAATGTACTAGTCTGAGGAATTTTACTTTGAAGGCTGTGTGTTAACATCTTAGGAGAGGAGACTTAAAGTATGGGATGAAAGTCATGGAGGGAAAAAGAAAGAGGGCAAAAAGAACTGGTGATTTAATCCTCAAAATCACCATTCTTTCAACAAGTTACTGAACTCCTACTAGAGCTACAGTCCCTTTCTCTCATGAAGCTATACACTTTTTAGTTCTAACAAATACTGCACAATTGCCCTCTGAAGAGGTTTAGTGAAAACTTTCTCCATTGATGGTACAAGAGTACTTCTTTCTCCACACAAAGGTCAATTCAGCACATGACCAAATATTTTGCCTAGCTAGAGGAGCAGGGTGGAAGTACATTTCATGTGCTGAGTCAAATATAATTAGATAGTGGTACAGAGGATGTCTTGAACATAAAATTGGAAAGAATTTATTTCCTCAGGGTGGTCAGAGAAGGCCTATCTGAGGGAGGAATGTTTCAGCGGAGAGCAAACTGTGAGAAGGTATGATCTTTAATTTTCTGTGTCAACCCAATTGAACCTTGGGGTTCCTAGATTAAACATTATTTCTGTGCATGTCTGTGAGGCTGTTTTCGGGTGAGATTAGCATTTCAATCAGTGGACAAAGTAAAAGAGGTTTGCCTTCCTCGACATGGGTGGACACCTTCCCATCACTGATGGGCTGAATAAAACAAAATTCCAGTCAGGAATCTGTCCTTTTTTTTTTTTTTTTTTTGCCTCCCTGCGTAAGCTGGAGATCTCATTGCTTCTTCTCTGGCCTTCGGACTGGGATTTATAATAGCAGCTCCCCTGATTCTCAATCCTTCGGACTCAGACTGAGTTACACCACCAATGTTCCTGGTCTCCAGCTTGTAGACAGGAGATTGTGGGTCTCCATATTCACATAAACTAATCCACCATAATAAGATCTCTATATATTAAATATATACATGTATGTATGTATGTATGTATGTATGTACATATATATGTGTGTGTGTGTGTGTGTGTGTGTATATATCATATATATCACCCAATTGATTCTGTTTCTCTGGAGAACCCTGGATAATACAGAAGGAGTTGCCCAAAAAAAATGAGGAAGAATATTCCAGGGCAAAGGTCTGAGGTAGTGCATACTTGGTCCATTCACTGACAGAAAGGTAATCATTGTGGTTGGAGTATAAGGACCTGGGGATTGAGAGCCCTTACAGGCCACGGCAACATTTATTTTTATTACAATGAGAAGATATTGGAGAGCTTTGAGCAGGGGACTAGTATAATCGGACTTATTTTTGGTAATTCATTACATTTGCCACAGGTAATGATCTATAAGGAGGCAACACAAGAAGCATGGAAACCAGTCAGAACCAAAATAATCCAGAGATGATGGTAACTTGAATTGTAGATTTAATAGTGAAAATAGAGAGAAGATTCATATTTCAGGATACATTTTAGAACTGTGATCTTGGTGATAATTTGGATATGGGGAACATAGAAAAGGTTGATGAATGAATCCCAGATCCTCAGACTGAGCCACCTGGTGGATCCTGGGTACCACTCACTGAGATAAAGAGGGAGGGAAAAGGAGTTCTGTTGAGAATACTGTGGCTGAGATTCCTCACTGCCATCCAATAACTGTAGCTATTCCAGCCAGTAAGAAAGAAGTGGAAGTACTGTGCAGGACTTCTACAACACCTGAAAGGCAGAATTCAGCTGGAACCTTTCTGTCACTATGCCCATCTTTCTCTGGAGTGAGGAAGATGGCGAGAGCTCCAGCATCCACTTTGAGAATGGAACTCACATGCTCCAAATAGCAGATTAAAGCATTTAAATGGAGCCTGAATTGCTGGCAATTTCAGGGAATGATATACCAATACTAGACTACCTCTGGACTTCTTTTAAGTGGAATAAATTCTCATGTGTTGACAGTTATTTTGAGTTTTCTTCATGCAGACAAACTAAGTACTAACTGATACAGAGATTTAAAGATAGATACAATATGTTTATTAAATATCCAAGTTTATGTAGAATCCCTATTTTAAGCATGAAAAAACTGAGTGACAGAAAAGTTACTTGCCCAAAGACCAGCTCGCGATAGAGGAAAGATACAAACTGAAGGCAGTCTATCTCCTAACTTTATGTTTTTATAGTATACCATTCTGTACTGAAAAAGAAAAGAAGACAGACACCAAGTGAGGTGTTTCTAATAGCACAATCATGTCTAAGACCAGTCCTGCACCAATGACACAAAATAGCTCTACTCAACTTGAAATAAGGAAGAATCATCTCCAATATCAAAGTGTTGCTATTTATATATGTTAGTTTTGTATCATATTTGTAACAAATATTATGTATCATTTGTCTTACCCTTTTTTAAAGGTAATTTTATTGTTTTTAAGACAGAGTCTCACTATGTCACTCTTGATAGAGTGCCGTGGCATCACACCTCACAACAATCTCCAACTCTTGGGCTTAAGAGATTCTCTTGCCTCAGCCTCCCAAGTAGCTGGGACTACAGGCACCCACCGCAACACCTAGCTATTTTTTTATTGCAGTTGTTTAGCTGTCCAGGACCGGGTTCCAACCCGCCACCCTCAGTGTATGTGGCTGGCGCCGTAACTGAGCTACAGGCACCAAGTCAGGCAATTATTTCTTTTAATTATTTTAACTATATTCACCTGATTCCTTCAGCCCTCAGTTTATTTCTATTGTATTAAGATGCTGCTTGCATTTATAATTGCTATTGCAAGTAAAAACATGCTAAACTTCATCCTGAAGTCCTCTTGCCATATCAAAGTAATTTTGAATTCTAATACACACTCCAACCCTGAGCCAGAACCTTCCCTTACATGACCCATGAATTATGCACCCTATAGGATAATAATGAACAGTTTTCCACAGCTCCCAGTGCTGAAAAATCTGACTAGCAGTTCATATTGACAAGAATTTCACACTTTATTGACGATTATCTCATGAGACAGAGAAGCAAACACTTTGTACAGTAAAAGTATAATTAGTAAAGCAAGTATTGTTTTTTATATAGTCAAGTTCCTAAGTAGTCAGAAAGAAAGGGTTTTTTTTTAACCTTCTCACTGAAGTATAACATACATACTATGAATTACACAGATGTTAAGTGGACATTTTGATTAAATTTTCCAAAATTTTACACCTGTGTACCCAGATCATCTGTAGCATACAGAATCCACTCTCCTGCCCTTTCTAGGCATTGCCTGTTCCCCCATAAAGTTAACCATGATCCTGACTTCTGATCCCACAGATTCATTTTGCCTGTTTTCAAACCTGATGTAAATGAAATAATGCAATATATAATCTGTCATTTAATTTTTATGTCTTTAAGATGTAGCTACATAGTTGCAGGTAGCCATAGTTTATTCTTTTTCATTACTGTATATTTGTCTATTTATAATAGAAATAATATATTATTATTTATTTATATTATTTATAATAATAATATATTATTTCTATTATAATAGAAATAATATATTATTCTATTATTAATATATTATTCCATTCTGTTAAGAAACATCTGCATTAATTATACTTTTAGCTACTATATGTAATGCTGTTATGAAGATTCTTGCTTTGAAAGATGTAATGCTTTAAAAGCATTAAAATTCAATGCTTTTAATTTATACTAAGAAAAATATTTCACTTTGCGTTCTTTATTCTTGCTTTTATTTTATTTGTGGCTGTGTACAAACTACATTTTATAAACATTTGGGAGTAATACTTTCAAAGTAAGCATGTATACTTCAGCTAAAATGCTCTAACTCAATGCTCTGAACAAGACTCCCTTGAGTACTTGAGTATTGTTGGGAAAATAATTAAAAGAAAATAAAGGAAGAAAAGTGACTATTGTAAAAGATATAGGAAGTTTAGAGCCAAGTTCACTGGCTCACACCTTATCTCAACACTTTGGGAGGCTGAGGCTGAAGGATTGCTTGAGGCCAGTCTGAGTAACATAGCAAGACCCCATCTCTACTATATATATATTTTATAAATATATAATTATATATGTTTATATATATAAATATCTATTATTTATATATAACAAAAATATATATTTTAAATTTATATACATTATATATTTATTTATTTATTTATTTTAAATTTGCCTGGTGTTGTGATGCATGCCTGTAATCCCAGCTTCTTGGTGGGCTCAGACAGGAGGGTTGTTTCACTTGAGCCTAGGAGTTCTAGGTTGCAGTGCACCATGGTTGCCTCACTGCACTTAGACTGGGTGACAGAGCAAGACCCTGTCTCTGAAAAAAAGTAAAAAGAAATTTTAGGAAAGACATAATAGAGAATGCAAAATAAAGAGAAGTAGCTAGGTCAAGTCCTTATGAATTTTCAAGATCCCAATGAGTTAGATGACAACTGTTTGGCCTTCAGGTTGTGCCATCGACTGTTACTAAGATATTTCCTTAAGATATACCCATAGGGGTGGATTTTTTTGAGGTTGGTATTTGGCATGTACCTTGACTTCATGGAACATGCTGGGGCTCCCTAGTGATAAGGTGATTGATTACACATAATAAGTAAAGTAGCCCTTTAGGTAAGGGAGAGGAAGAGGAAGTGGATATGAGAAATTACTCAAGGGGTGCAGTGTACATTATCTGGGTAATGGATACCCTAAAGCCTCTACCTGCCCACTGTGCAATCTATTCCTATAATAAAACTATACCTGTATGCCATATATTTATACAAATAAAACAATAACAAATTGTGCTTTAATATTCCACACCAGGAGGCCACTGGAAGGCTTCCCTCCTCTTTTTCCACCCTAAGAAATTAATGTTTAACATTTTTATTAAACCAACCCAGGAAAGGATTAACAAGCTGTGGTATATGTACACCATGGAATACTATTTAGCCATTTGAAAAGAGGAGACTTTACATCTTTTGTATTAACCTGGATTGAGCTTGAACGTGTACTTCTTGGTAAAGCATCACAAGAATGGAGAAGCAAGAATCCAATGTACTCAATTCTAATATGAAGGCAGTAGATGATCTAGTGGGGGGCAGGGGAATGAGGGGGCAGGGAGAGGGGAGAACGGTGGGGGTCACTGTGTATGGCACACCTCTTGGGGGCAGGACACAATTACAAGAGGTACTTTACCTAACAAACACAATCAGTGTAACCTAATTCTTTGTACTTTCAATGAATTCCAAACAATAAATAAATTTATTAAATGTTTAAAATATTGATAGGTATGAGTAGAGATGGGAGTGCCTCATCTTTTACCTTTACCAATCCACTGTTATTCATTTATTCAAAGTCTATCTTCTTATTATTTCAGAGTTAGAGAGGCTCTTTTTGTTTTTGTTTTTTATTTAAAAATATTAAGGGAGTACTAAAGTTTTTGTTACATGAATACGCTATAATGCTGAAGTCAGGGCTCTCAGTGGGCCTGCCACCAGGATAGGGAGATTATAACCAAGAGGTAAGTTTTTATCCCTCTTCCCTCTCCCAATCTCACCTGTAAAAATCTATCTTCTTGTTACCTAGTGTGTACAAGTGTCTGTGTTAGGTGCCTGACAGGTTAAAAACATACATACATATATATATATGAATACAAAATATTTACAAATTAAATGACATGTATCTAAAATTTGCTTCCAATAATAAGGAGGATAAAAGGATGATGTACAATGGTACAGGATTGGCCATTGATGGATTGATTCTTGGAGCTGGATGTTGAATCTCTAGGGCTTCATATTGTTGATCTATCTGCTGTCATATGTTCTAAATTCTCTATGATAAAAAAAAGTTTAACACACAAAAATACAAAAATAGAGATAGCCTCTGACCTCTAGGAGCAGACAGACTAACAGAAACACTAAAACATGCATACAAATAACCTGTGGGAGTTTAAAGGGGCCATGGCAGTTATGAATCCCAACCTTGGAGTTTTAAGATCAGTACAACACCATGAAAGAAGTGACTCTGAGGCCTAAATGTTGAGGTGCCAAGGTCACACGGTTGGTAGCAGAGGTGATACTGAAAACTAGGGCCTTTCATGTGTGCACACACACACTCACAGAGGCACTATTCTTTCTTCCAGATTGTTCCCAATGCAGAGTGGCATATGGCAATAGCCATAAAACTAGTTCAAACTAGATGCATAAGAATTCAGACAAAGGAGAGCCCACTTGGGCCTGAAAACCATGGGCACAAATTGTACCTCTGCCCACAAATCTAAAAAGGCTATCTCCCTTTAATTGAGAAAAACATCTGATTAGTGAGGCAAGAATTTTACATTTATTTGCATGATTGTCTGGTTAACCTCTGTTTCTCCCAAAGTCACACAGTTCCCTTAAAGCAGTGGTTCTCAACCTTCCTAATGCTGTGACCCTTTAATACAGTTCCTGTGGGTCGTGACAGGACCACGTCACGTTGAGAACCAGTGCCTTAAAGAGTGCTGAGACTTATACATAGAACAACAGAAATACAAGCAGCTGATCACTAAGCCACTTGTCAGTCAGATATGATACAAGAAGCATTTGCTGCATGGTCAGAACTGTGTTAGGAGTTGGAGATACTCTAACTAATCCCTGCCCTCAGGGAGCTCACAGGCTGGCAAAGAACTATTACATTAACAACTGAAGGGGAAACGCAAGATGCTCCAACAGCCTGAACTTCCTCCAGCTCTACAAGCAGAATGACTAGCTTTTAAAAGGTACATTTCTACACATTTAGACATTTTCAAATGAGCATAATTTTAAAGTAATAAACCAGTATAAGGTATGGTTCTATTCTAACTAGTAAATCATTAGGCACTAATGAAGGGAAAGTAATGACTTAAAAGAAGGCAAAAAACTGCCAGGTGTTGGTAAATGTTTGCTTTTGACCGTGATACCTAGATTTTTGAATATTTTCCCAGGTAATTTTTCCCATGATGGAGCTATACAATTGAGTTTCAGTGAGATTTCAATTCTTAAAAACCATAACCGTTCCATTTTCTTTTACACATGTTTTTCATCCTAAACCCTAGATGGGCTAGATAAAATCTTAAGCATGTTCTTACTTCTAGTTCTTTTAGAGTAGATTGCCTTTTCCCTTACAGACTAAGAAAGGAATGCAATTTTTCCTATGTTTTCCATTAAATATGTAAACACAAACAAAATAATAAAATTACTTTAAAAAGCAGGAAAGCAGCAATAAAAAATAGCTCTTTTAAGTTATTTTATTTTTACTTTTCACATTAAAAATAGATGTTTCCTCTGAAACATCACAGAAATAATCTGTACTTTGAAAATTCAAATATTTTTCAAAAGACTCACTGCTGGAAAAACCTAGGAAGTTAGAGTGGTTTTCTGAAAGCTCTTTGGGTGTATCTATGAGAAAAGAAAGAAAGAGAGGTCAGGCGTGGTGGCTAACACCTGTAATCCTAGCACACTGGGAAGCTGATGCACGTGGATTGCCTGAGCTCAGGAGTTTGAGACCAGCCTGAGCAAGAGCAAGACCTCTACAAAAAATGAAAAACAGAGGCAAGAGGATCACTTGAGCCCAAGAGTTTGAGGTTGCTGTGAGCTATGACGTCACAGCACTCTACCCAGGATGACAAAGTGAAACTCTGTCTCAAAAAATAAAAAAGAAAGAAAGAAAGAGAAACAGAGAGAAAACTTGACACCTAATTTCACAATCATTAGATCACTTCTCTGCTCATAAATAAGCATTACCAAAAATGATTCATAATATTAAAAATGCTATTGATTTAGACATTTGTAATTTTGTGGAGCTTTTATTCCTAAGGTTAGGCAATGATTCTCTCCCTCATTATGAAACATTTATCCATTCCCACATTCAAATCCCCTGAGCTTTTATGCATTCTATTGCATTGCTAGTCTAGCAGTGTGTGAAAACTAAATTGTTTTGAAAGAAATATAATTACTCCAAGTTAGTACACTGGAAGGCTTTCATTTTTTTCTTTTAAAAGTTATATACTAATTACCTTCACAGTTATGATATTACTAAACACCTCATGTTTCAGCCCCTCTATCTTAATTAAACTGCAGAATTCAGTGGTATTAAATAGTCTGCAAGTAAGATAAAGGCTAGCCTTCCAACAAGTAGCATATGAGGTTTGGCAAGATTTCTCCATCTTTACCAGAACAGGTTGTTTGGAGGAACTGGAAAAGAAGGCAACCTGAATTCGCACAGCCCCCTATCCTGACCAAAATAATTAAATGTTGAAAAATTAGAAATTTACAGCATTGTAAGTTGAAAAGACAATAAAAATGTATCAAATTTTCATAAGGATTTGGTCTACTATCATTCAAAGCATAAATAATTCTCAATGCCCGGCAAGTCTACACATATCAATGCCTTTTATATCAATCAACTATTTTTCTTTAGGCAAAAAAAATCCATTTTTTCATCATCAAATTCCAGGACCAGAAAGCACAATCTAATAAAAGCACCACTATAATTACAGCTTCAGACCAGCTTTGATAGACAATAACAGAAATTAAATGTCTGCAAGGAAAGATAGGCATTTTAAGCATTTATTTATGTTCTCTTTATCTGTACTCCTTGCTAACCCTGAACTCAAATTAGAAATTCTAAATATTTTGAACCTTAAAATTATTTGACTTGGCTCGGCACCTGTGGCTCAGCGGGCTAAGGCGCCAGCCACGTACACCTAAGCTGGCGGGTTCAAATCCAGCCCGGCCCGCCAAACAACAATGATGGCTGCAACCAAAAAAAAAACGGCCGGGCGTTGTGGCAGGTGCCTGTAGTCCCAGCTACTTGGGAGGCGGAGACAAGAGACTCGCTTGAGCCCAGGCATTGGAGGTTGCTGTGAGCTGTGATGCTACGGCACTCTATCCAGGGTGACAGCTTGAGGCTCTGTCTCAAAAAAAAAAAAAAAAAAAAATTATTTGACTTGATGGCCAGATGTCTATGAAATAATAAATAATAAGGCTCTGAACAATCAAGAAGATAGTTGTTATGCAAAACCTGGTTATTAATCAAAAGACCAAGGCAATCTTAAAAACAGTCTTTAGCCTATCTCAAACTCAGAGGCCTCCAGTGGTCAAGCAGGTACATAAGGACTTGGGCTGCTATGAGTTACCCAGAGCAGGGAGTTCCTGAGAGGGTTGCACAACCAAGCTGCAGGAAGGAAGGAGGAAGCAACTGTCCCTCCTCTCCAGCCAACTATTCCCATATCTTCTGATTTCTCAAGACAACACAGAAATGCAGATTAGTATGTGAAGTCTTCCTATTAAAATGTTGGCAAAAACATTTTAAAAGCACAGCATAGGCCAAATAAAACATATCTGTGGGCAGGCTTCAGCCAGCTGGCTATCAGTTTGAGATCTCAGGGAAACTGTGGAGAAAGAAAGGAGTGCAATATTTCTTTGACTCTCTCTCCTCCAACCTGGTCATGAACGTAGTTTTGAAGATTATCGTGAGAGTCCAGTCAAAGGAGAGTTAAAAAAATAGTGTGGAGACGTCAGTTTGATCCTAAGGGAGACACTATTTTTCTTCTCTACTTTTTTTTTATTTTTTTTTATTTTTATTAAATCATAACTGTGTACATTGGTGCAATCATGGGGCACAATGTGCTGACTTTATATACAATCTGAAATATTTTCATTGAACTATTTCACATAGCCTTCATGGCCTTTTAATCACTATATGAAGACATTTATATTCTACATTTAGTAATTTT
>CAUYRH010177004.1:0-18890 GCA_963574655.1 Perodicticus potto | reverse complement strand
CTTTTTTTCTAATCAAATGAATTTTTTCCCACTAGTTTGGTATTTAATTTTCCCACAGCTAGATTCTCCCTTTATCACCATACTGATGCCTAATCCCCTTAGACTTGATTAGAAAGTATGGGATGTTGTGGAAGCAGGTTTCTTCATTTCCATGATTACATCTATTCAGTAAATATTCTGTGTCTCTAGAGCAATGTTTTCAACATTTTTTATCTCATGGACCTATAACCTATATTTAAACTTCCATGGCACACTTAAATTATGTTGATCAAGAAAAAGAATAGAAAAAAGTATACTTAACTGTGCTTTGAACTTCTTTAGAAAATAATTTAATTAATGGTCTTTACAAATTTTAGCGACCCACCTAAGATCCTCTCACAGCCCTCCAGTGTGCCTGCACACTGGTTGAAAATCACTGCTCTAGAGAATTCAGACTAATAAAATCACCTTCTACTAAGGGGAACTAATAGTTAGATAAGGGGCTACAACTCTGCAGTTCTCACATGATCTTTTAGATATAGAAAAAACTGGAGAAGTAGGATATATATGTAGACAGTAAGCCACACTTCTCCAGAAAAACCTTCTTGAAGGATACTAGGTAACAGGAGAGACAAAAGCTGTGAGTGAACCCCAAGAGAAACCGAAAGGAGGTACCGTGAAATGGTCTCAATACCGCCAAGCAATCTACTGACTCCAGCTCACTCTTCTGCTGTCAGGACTCAACCCAGGAGAAATTGTAAGTTAGATTCTATTAACATCACAGTACTTCACTGGGGACAGTCAGGGCAACTTTAACGACACAGAGAAGTCGCAGCAATGTTGGAGACCCTCCAGAACTTTTTTGGCATGGAGTGGCTTGGGGGTGAAGGCTTTCATCTAAGAATCACGTGGTGGCATGTGGAGAGTAGCAGGCAGGAATACCCATGGACAGATTAGATTATTATTCCCAGTTCCTCATTCATTGATATAGAATTACACAACTTCACTTTTCCATGTACTTTTTTTTTGAATTTTTAAATGAACTTTTATTTTTTTATTTTTCTTTCCATGTACTTTTATAATACCTCCCTCTGGACTACAAGTATATTATCCCTGCCCATTAATGCTTGAATTGGCTAATTGACTTTTTCTCACAAAAGCAATGTTGGCAGACCTAACTTGAGCAAAGGCTTTATTTTTTTATTTAAGAACATTATGGAGATAAAAACCATTTTGAGTATACGAATTGTTTTTGTACAGTTTGAGTCAAAGTTGTAACTGTGCCCATGACACAGATAGTGTGCATTGTACCAGTTAGGTGTGAATTTACACACACCCTTCTCCCCTCTTCTACCTGCTTGATTTCCAAGGAGTTTTACTTCTATATGTGCACAGGGTGTTGATCGATTAGTTCAATGTAATAGCAAGTACATCTGTTTATCTGTCCATTCTTGCTGACACTTCATTTAGAATGGTCTCCAAAGTTCCATCCAGGTTGGTACAGAAGTTATTAGTTCACCAACTATTTTTATGGCTGAATAGTACTCCAGGTATACCAAATCATATTTTATTAATTCACTCATGTATTGGTGAGCACATGGTTTAACTCCACATCTTTGGCATTGTGAATTGTGCTGCAATAAACATTTGAGTGAACATTGTCTTTTTTGATAAAATGGCTTTTCTCCATCTGAGTAGGATTGCTGGATCAAAAGGTTACACTAGTTTGCAGTCCCACTGCACAGTGTATGAGAGTTCCTTTCTCTCTGCATCCACACGAGCATCTGGAGTTTGGGGATTTTTTGATAAACACCATTCTCACTGGAGTTAGGTAACATCTTATTATGGTTCTGATTTGCATTTCCCTAATGATTAGAGATGTTGAGCATTTTTCATGTATTTATGGACCATTAGCCTATTTTCTTTTGAAAAGCTTCTGCTCATGTTTTTTGCTTACTTTTTAATGAGGTTCTTTGATTTTCTTTTCTTGCTGATTTGTTTGAATTCTTTGTAGATTTTCTGGTTATTAGTTCTTTATCAGATGCACAGAATGCAAATATTTTCTCCCATTCTGTAGGCTGTCTTTTCACTCCATTGATTGTTTCTTTGGCTGTGCAGAAGATTTTAACTTAATCAATTCCAATTTATTAATATTCATTGTTGTTGGGATTGCCTCTCCTGTCTTCTTTATAAATTCTTTGTCTAGAATGGTATCTGTAAGAGTTTTTTCCAACATTTCTTCTAGAATTCTTAGAATTTTCATCCCTTAGGCTTAAGTCTGTTATCTACTATGAATTAATTTTTGTGAGCAGAGAGAGGTGCAGATCCTGTTTCAATCTTCTACATGTGGCCATCCAATTTTCCCAGGACCATTTATTGAACAAAGCAGAGGCTTTAAACATGCTTAAGAGTTATTGATTGCTCTCTTAACTTCATGCTGTCCACGAGAAGAAGAATATGTCCTGGGTAACCACTAGTCCAAAGAAAATGTGGATTCCAGCCCAAAATAACACCAAAGAGCTGACTCTCATGTGGAAGAAAATAATTCACCAGGCATGAAAGAAATCATATCATTCAGTTCTACCTCCCCTCCTAGGTTATGCCTATGGGCTATACTACTTCCAGGAAAACAGATGGGAAGGTGGTACAGGATTGTTGACATCTACAGACAGAGGGGCATTGATCTCCCTGACCTGTCCAGCCAGAGTTAAGCTAATTTTCACTTCCCTTCTAGATTAAATTTGAACATTATCTCCACTGTATAGCCTTTCTTTATCACCAAGGTGTTCAGCCTTCTCTGTGACACGTCATTCATACAGCTGCCACGGTTCTCATCACATCTCATGGATTCATTTTTGGGTGGGTCTGTCTCACCTCACTTGCTGTGCATTTTTGAGGGCATGCGGCACATTTAATCTCTTCTTCTTCTCATTGCTTAACATAGTATCTCAAAGGTATTTGTTGACTGAATAAATTAACATATGCCTCTGTTCTAAGACCTTTGAATAAGTACAGTTACTAAAGCCTCTTCTTGTTCAGTATTTTCGTGCATGTCCTTAATCCAACAGACCAGACTAAAGCCTCCATGTGGATGAATCCAAGTGTTGCCCTGCAAAGGTCAAGCTAATATATCTGAGGTTGTAAAATGTCATCTTCCAAGTTAGTGAGCCATGAACACGTGGAGTCTCGGATGAGGACTTGCAGGCATTGACAAATGTCATTCCTTTGTATTATGAATTCAGGTCGCGTTTATAGTAGTTTTGAAGATGAAAAAGAAAGACTACACCATGTGATGGATAAATCACAGAACTTGTTTTCATAGAGAAAGGCAGAACATTAAATATTTCCCCCCTCCCTTTCCTTGTTTCCCCGGTCATATTTGTGGAAATGTCAACTTAAAGCAGAGCACTATTTCACAACTCAGGAAATTGCTCTTAACTGTCCTGCTCTTAACTGCTCTTTGGCACTCACTATTTAATTAATTTATATTCCTATTTATCTTGTGTATGTACATCTGTCACTTCATCCATATTTAGAGGTGGTTGAGAGTTGCAGTTCTGACACATACATCTCTATGTGTCCCCACAGGCCCTAAAGTAGTGTTGGATATAGATTAATGCTTAATAAAAATTGTCAATGGTAATAATGACGCTGGTGATTGCCTCCCTCTCCTGATATGCTTGGGGGCCTGGTGGACAGGATCGGCACTCAGGCTGGACTGTGAAAGGAAATGAGATTAGAACAGGATCCAGACCATGGAAAGTCTTGTGTTTCATACTGAAATATGTGGACTTGATCCCGTAGGCAACTGAGATCCATTAGACTTTCCAGTGTCCTAAATAAAAAAGAAGCTCCCTGAGAGTAATGTGATACATCTGGCTTATTTCCTGGTTTGAGTTAAATTACTTTCATCGCCACACAAATACACCACAAAGGTCTTTCCTTTTCATATAGATAAGAAAGGACAG
The DNA here is from genome assembly GCA_963574655.1 of Perodicticus potto. NCBI lineage: Eukaryota > Metazoa > Chordata > Mammalia > Primates > Lorisidae > Perodicticus > Perodicticus potto. The sequence goes on along the minus strand of CAUYRH010177004.1, from coordinate 14,943 downwards.
AAACACCTAGAAGAACACAGAGATTGAAGCCAAGAGATAAAAATTATAAATAAGTATGAATGTAAGTTTCAGGACACTTTCTAGAACACAATAGATGCTGTGAAGCTTACAAAAATAAAACTTACACAAATTGTCCATTGAACCAATTTAATGGGCACTATCACTACAGGCAAAAGAAACAGAGAAATGAATAAGATAACCTCTCTCTTCAAAGATGACAATCCTGTCAAGGAAACAACATTAAAAATCATTATAAAGGCCTGACATGGTGGCTCAGACCTATAATCCTAGTACTTTGGGGGGCCAAGGCATGAATATTACCTGATGTCAGGAGTTCAAAACAAACCTGGGCAAGTCCCCAGGTCTATAAAAAACGGAAAAATTAGTTGGACATGGTGGTGTGCCCCTGTTGTCCCACCTTCTTGGGAGGCTGTCAGGAGGATCACTTGAGCCAGGAGTTTGAGGCTGCACTGAGCTATGACTTTGGCCCCAGCAAGAGAACAAAATTTTTAAGTATTTAACTGCATTTGTGTTGGGTGTTATTAAAGAAAAATATAAGATGCCCTAAAAAAGTCTTGCAGGAAAGGGGAGGGTCCCAAAGGTCCTAGGCAAAGGTTACTTTTAAACAGAGGACTGGGGTTAGCCAGAGAGAATCAAGATTTTAGGAAGCCAAGAAAATAGCTTCAGTTGAGGACTTAGGGAGGAAAAGACTTGGTAGATTTGAGGAAATGAAAACCTAGTGCAGCTGAAACAGAGTAAGCTCGGGAGAGAATAACGCGAAGCTGGACTACGAGGTCATTCAAGTGTTTTGGGCTATTTTAAGAATTTGGGGCTTCATCCCAAGAACGGAAGTTAATGGACGTTTAAAGCAATGGAATTGTGTGTGTGTGTGTACATATATAAATATATACACACGTAAATATACCTACCATATACATGCTTATAATATGTGATATATGCATATTCTTTTTTGATTTTAAGATCTCTCTGTACTCAAAGAGGACAAAGGTAAATAGAGGGAAAGAGCCACAGGAAACCACTGTAGTCCACAAGAGATGGTAGTAATTTGGTCTAGGAGAGAAAAGATCAACTTCAGAAACGGTTTGGAAATAAAGTAGCAGAATTCTCTAGTTCATCAGACATGGAATATGAAACGAAAGGTGTAAAGGACGGTGTTGTCTGGCACAACTGATGGAGTGGATAGTGGCATTTACTGAGATAAGAAACATTAGAGAAAACACAGGTTTGAACAAATGTGTAACCCATGGAGAGTTTCTGCGTTTGCTTGTGTAGAGGGACACAGGGAGCTATTTAAAAGCTTAAAGATCAGAGAGGGAGATACTGAAAACACAGATGTAAGAGGAGAAGCCGCTCAAGACATCAGTAGACAAGCCTTCTATAGATGCCTTCAAAGAGCGTCTAATCCAGGGGGTGAGAAAAGTCACATTCACGCAACAGAGAGTGTATTTGAAGTATGTTGATAATATGTTCTTCCATTTTTCAATGTATGTATGGCCTCTTCCCATGCATCAGCCTTGAGTATTCGGATGATTTCAGAAAGAAAACAAAGAAGAAAAAATGAAAGTATAATATCCAGCTTCCAACATACAAAACAGGAATTTTTGTGTGCAAAAGACCAGACAGTAAGTCTGAAAGTCAAGCTTTACCAAGAAAAAAAATTATACTACTTATCTCCCCCTTTTACATATTAAGAAGCAAAACTGAGGGACTGGATCTTAGAGTTTTATATGATGGAGCTATCCAGGGAGATAACAGGAGTTCAAGGCCATCACTCACAGCCAGGGGGACTATGGGGAGGAGAGACCACTCCGCAAAGGGCATCCTGAAAGCCGAAGTGAAGTGTGAATAAGCAAAGCGAGGGTCTGAGCTCATCCCTCAGGTCCCACCAGACCAGGTGCCTCTGAGGAACGGTGTGAAGGGCTTCAGGGGTCCTGTGTGTTAAGAATCACCTCCGTTACAGAAGTTGCAGGTTGGACCGTGTGACCAGGGAGTCTCAGAAAGACTTCAGGGGGGTCCATGAAGCTGGTGAACGCTGTTGTAGAGCCTGGAATCATCAGATAAAGTGACAGTGGCTTCCACCAGCAGTTGGGGACATGAACAAAACCCTAGTGATGAGAGCTATTGCATAGCAGAGGTCATCAGCCCAGGGAGAAGTCCCGGTCAGCCATCCACAGCAGAGAACGGCACAAAAAGACCCCGTAGACCTTAGATCTCTCCCTGAGATGAGCGAGCCCTCTCCACCTCCCACACCCACATCCCAGCAGGAAGAGCGATGGGAATTCTGAGCAGCATTGACCTAAGTCAGCCAAGCAGAGCAGTAGTCAGAAGCTCAACCAAAGAAGAAAAACACTCATCTTATTGCACGTCTGAGTGTGGTGGTAATAAATCTGGGGCCCCACTACCTTCATAAATAACAAAATTATTACATGAACGATGTGGGAAGCCACATGAGATATGCAGTCGAACAGCTACAGAATCTTAGAAGATGGGACTGAGACCCAGCTTAGCCATCCCTGGGAAAATTACATCAACTATACGTCAACCACAGGGGACCCAATAAGCATTGGTGGTGGGGAAGGAGGGCGCAGTTCGAAGCTCAGAGACACAGCAAGGCCTCTATTTACCATCTCATCCCCACACCTGCACCTGCGTATCCAACACCAAGGTGGCCCCCAAGTCCATTTCCTGACCCCTCCTCACGTATTAGTGGAGAAAGTGCCAGATTGAACGCCCAGTAAATGAAGGACTGAACTGAACTTTAAGGGTGACTGTTTTGCATTCTCAGCTGGGCGGACAGGGCAGGCATGAACAGGCATGAGAATGTATTCATGATGTTAAATGACACAATTAGCAAGAAAGCCCCCTTTTGTCCTATTGAATGACATACTGGTAAATGTTTAACAACCAGCTTTGAGGAAGAGGGAGGACCCCAATTTGTAGCACTTACAGAGTTGCACGGGTATAAATATTCCCACCATGACTAACTGAGCTACCAATGAGATTTCAAGTGGGTCACAAAGTTTCCACCAATTTAATAATTGGCTTTCATGACCAGTAGAAGCTGCCTCCAGCACACCACTGTGCCCAGTTAAAGGGCCATAATAAGGCATTATCTATATCAAAATCTAATTTGAGTGGCCCCCAAAACTGGTGATTTTTTTCTTGTACTTCTAGCTGAGTAATACCCATTGTGATCTTCAAAAAGATGGTACATTCTTAAGTCACATAGCAGGTTAAATTTAATCACATAAACTTTGTTCTACCGACCAGCCTTTCTATTTTATTTTTAAGCTAGCTTATGTCTAGGAAATTGATTTCCCTTTAATCTGAGCTTATATTTTAAAAAGTAATTTTTCTTTGATTGTGCTAGGAATGTGCCATTAATTAACAAGTCACTTGTTGCGACTTGCAGAAAAGCCCTCTGCCTGTCTGGAACAGTTAAACGTTCTTTTCCTTACCTTGCCAAGCTGAGTCAACTGCAAATTCTGTCTTAAAATGTTATTAAAATAAGAATGGCCTGTTTCTAGTAGATTTCATTGTTGATGTATGAGACTTGTCAATTTATAAATCATATAATGTGGCATTATTCCAAAGATTAGTTATCATAGCCTAAAGAAACTTTTATAAAACAGCAAGCTCCTTTTTAAAAATTGCATTCTGGTGATATAAAAAGTGGGGGGCAGTCCCTTGCTGCATACATTCAAAAGAATTACATGAAAAAGAAAAATGAGGTTTTGGTAACGTATTTTCTAAACCGCAGGGTTAAGCCAAATGCTTTTTGAGAATAAATCTGAAAGGGTAAAAAAAAGAATTTAAAGGCCTTACTATTTCACTGTTACTTTAGTCTGTCTCAAACATGACGTATTTCTCTGGCTTGTTGTTTGTACTACTTTGCCAGTTTGGAATATGTTTTTTCTCTCATTTCTAATGGGAAAATAAGCAAATGTTTATTTATTTATGTGATTTTTAAGATCTTATGAAAACCTGGGCAAAATATACCAATATTACTTTTATAACCAAAATACATGTGAGTGGATGTATGTGTCGGTCATATTGAAATATAATTTCAGAGTGGCCTCGGGTATAATATTATAAAATGGAAATGTTTCTCCTTTGATCAACAAATATGTACTAGTTGTTCAGATTATTCTTTCTACAATTTAAATTGTGTCACAGCTCAAGAAATCTAGAACATAACCCTCTGATTATGTTTCTAGTTTGGATAATTAGAAATGAGTATTTTTAAATCCTTATATGAATCAGTCTTAAATTACTCTTGGTGACCTCTGGTGCCTTTGTTGAGTTATTTAAACTCCAATTAAAGGGCCTCGCTTAATTGACAGGATGGATGTCAGCTGCTGGAATTACTTCAGCTTCTTTGGGCTGCAGGAATCAGAAACTAACTTCAGGCAACTTAAGCAAAAAGGGAAATTATCAGGTTACTGGAGATCCCACAGAACTAATAGGAAGGTTAAAGAATCGACGATTAGTATTGTGAATTCTAGGTTATCACCTAAGATAAAGGAATTCCAACAGTTCTGTATATCTTTACCAAAATGCTAAAGATTTGCAGTCCATTGGGCGCCCAAATGGGTTGCATGCCTAACCTTCGGCTATACAGAAGGCATTTCTAGGGACTCTGCAGCTTCTTTCCAAGATTCCGCAATTCAATTCTATTGAAGGAATGTAATTCCCAAATGAAAATCAGTGTGTTAGGAAGAGGCACCCAAAACAAGAAAAGTCCACTGCATTGCTTATTGAGTTTGATTCTGCACCATCACAGACTCCATCAATATGTGACAAAGACCACTGTCTCTCCAGCTTTCAGTTTCTTCTTTTGTAAAATGAGAACAATGTATCAGCCTAGAAACTTCCTATATTTCATATTCATGGTTACAACGTAGGCAGACACTGCAGCTGCCTTTGGAAAATGCTTCCATCTAGACAAGGGGGCCTTTCCTAACCCTGGAAGTTCTCGGTCCTCACCAATCCTCTCACTCACATTCAAATCTTAGAGAATGTCTGTAGCTTTGGGGTTCCTCTACATGCACAGCAGCCTCCAGAACTCAGTGGATCTCACTCAAAGAACGTAAAACTCAAATGCATTTTATTTTGCTCCTGCAGGTGCGAGGACAAGTCATGCCTGTGAACATCACATTTCCTTCCTCAAGGAAGAGATGTTCCCAGTAAAATGCGCCAGGTTTAAGAATAATGTTCTTTAAATTATTTCCTGTTTACAATGAAGTTCCTGGGCAGCACCTATGGCTCAGTGAGTAGGGCTCCAGCCCCATATACCGAGGGTGGTGGGTTTAAACCCGGCCCTAGCCAAATGGCAACAAAAAAATAGCTGGGCATTGTGGGGGGCACCTGTGGTCCCAGCTACTCGGGAGGCTGAGACAAGAGAATTGCCTAAACCCAGGAGCTGGAGGTTGCTGTGAGCTGTATGACACCACGGCACTCTACCAAGGGTGACAAAGTGAGACTTAAATAATAAATTAATTAATTAATTAAATTAAATGAAGTCCTGAAATGCCTTTTACAAAAATAAGAAGTGTTCACCTTAACGAAAAAAAGGCCTGGTGCTCCATCTAGAGGGCATTTAGTATTCTCCAGTTTAAAGGCTTCTTAGGGAGCCCTTCAGAGAGGTCCAGGCCCTCAAATCTTGCTGCATTCTACCCACAAATATCTAAAACTCAACTGACTTTTTTTAAACTATCTTGAATTTTCCTGTACCAAGCAAGAATGAAGAAGACATTCCCTTCATCTCCCAACTTCAACTGTAGTTATCTAAGTAATATTTTTTCTTTGTTTGTGAAATATTTGGCTACACTCCATGTACTGACTGTGCTTACTTCAGGAATTTTATGATAAAAAAAAATCAAATATAACTTCTAACAACCATTTAGCTAGGTTTCATTTTTACGAATTATCAGAAACTTCTCTTTTTAATTTGATAGTTATTCCCTCCATTTAAAATACAAATAAAACATTGGACTAAAATATACACTTCTTTTTGCACTTAGCATTTTCCTTCAAAAAGATTTGCTCCTTCAGAGAGTGTGCTAGTTTTATTTTTAGTGACCAGAGTTGCAGTTGTGTAATGTTTCACAGCATCGTGGACAAACTTGCTTTTTATGTAAATTCTAAGGCCTTGTTTTAGTGTAAGTAATTTTTCCAGCATGGAAATGCACTTTTAACCAGACGGAGTGCATGCACAGCCTCTATTTTCCCACAAAATTCTGTGAGAAAGTTGGGTCATACAGAGACAGCAAAAAAAGAGGGACCAGGAATAAGGGCAGGGGGTCCCTGGCTGATCTTGGACTGCGGCCATTCCAGTCAGGCAGTGTAGCTGACCCCAGCTGGACATCAGGTGGGAGCCCCCTACCCCCTCCTGCCCCCGACGGCTCTGGCTTTGCAGAGGTAGAAAGCCAACCACAGGCAAAGTCTGTGAGAACGGAAACAGTCACCAGCAAAATGTTTTGCTCCAGGGTCTGACTTGCCATTCTGATCTCATCAAAAAGTTTGCCATATATCTTGTGCGTATCCGAGAGTGACAAAATAATGTTTCCAAACTTCCAAGGACACAAGCCAGGGAAGTGGATTTTTTCTCAGAGAAGGAAAGAGCAGAGGGGGCGGGGAAGGGAACAGTGGTCAGGTTGTCTTTAAATCTCTTTCACTAATAATCTGTGACATATTCTTGAGAAGAAATTGTGATTCTTCTAAGGGGTGCCTAATACATGCATAATAACTTGTATATAGACGTGTATTTCTTTCTTTTTTTTTTTTTTTTGAGACAGAGCCTCAAGCTGTCACCTTGCATAGAGTGCTGTGGCATCACAGATCACAGCACCCTCCAACTTCTGGGCTCTAGCGAGTCTCCTGCCTCTGCCTCCCAAGTAGCTGAGACTACAGACGCCCGCCACAATGCCCAGCTATTTTTTGTTGCAGCCATCATTGTTGTTTGGCGGGGCTGGGCTGGATTCGAACCTACCAGCTCAGGTGTATGTGGCTGGCACCTTAGCCACTTGAGCCACAAGCGCTGAGCTGGACGTGTATTTCTTGCAAGCAGAATCTGAATGAAATTTCACTTAGGATTCCTTTACCCAAATGTAAATCTTCTCAAATGTGCCACAGTCTTCAAAGCTGGTGCATCAGTCTCTACTTTTCTACTTTCTCTCTGACAACATGCACAGAGATCAAGGTCACAGCCAGAGAGGGGCAAACCTGAGAGCAGAACTCACACTTGCTGATCTGAAACCTCCACTCTTTCCCCTACAGTGTAATCTTTATAAAACTAGTTTAACACTGAAGTCTTTACAGAACCAGTTAATAATATCTTGATATTGTCTCAATCAAAGGTCAACTGTTTGAATGTTGCATTCTTATTTTGAAGGGCAAATAACAGAACAAACTTTATAAAATGTAACCATATTTGGTAATTCTGAGTAAATGTGAATATATTAAGAAACACATTAAACGGTTTATAAAAATCCACTTAGTTCTTCCCTGCCTTGTTCCAAAACAGTATCTGGATAGTATCCAATAATTTTAACCACAACATAAAAACAAATTGAGGGTGTCATGACCAGGTCTTATCTTTTCTAGACGGTAAAGAGAGAGTGGTTGAAACCCTGTGGGATACACTACCCTTGTCTCTTCCCAGCCCACTCCCCTACAATAACAGAGACCGGCCCGCCTGCGGTGAAGAGGCTGGCCTTCCCCTGTCAGCTGCAGCGTAAGGCTCCTCTGCACCATCCTGGGAAAAGCATGAACTACAAAGTAAAGGAAAAACTATTTTTAAAAAGGAACCACTAAGAAGACTAACACTCAATGAAACTTGGCTTCACTCTCAAACTGAGATGTCACTGCAAAAGATAACATCATGCAAAGAGTCTTCCAAACTGCAAAGATGTGTTTGATACCAGGGATTCCATGATGTCCGAAAGAAAAGGCAGACATCAGCTTTCATTATTTGGTTGTACTTCTTTAACTTGCTTTTTATTATGTAATACTTCTAAGCATTAAAATATTTGAAAATTGTATGAGTTGAAGTCTGCATTTTACTGCACTGGGGAAGCTCTTTCATCTGTCAAGATGCTGGGCATATCCTTTTCCCAAAAACTGATTCAGCAAATATCAGTGCATGCATGAAGCTGCCCGATAAATCACATCCAAATATAATCTCAGTGAAGATATTTGCTGCTAATGCCATTATGTACCAAAAGAAATAGTAAAAACAATAGCATTGCTATATGTCCAAATTTAAAAAGCAAAGTCTGCAAAAATGATGCCAGAGATTCTGTGGCCAACTCTGGCAGGAGGCAGGAGCCGGGGTCAGAACCCTACCAATCTGCAGCCCCCACTTCCCATCCCCAAGCTACAATCAGGTCTAGTCAAGCCTCAGGAAAAAGTACAGGCCAGTGTTTGACGAGTCCTTTCTATTACAGTCACAGTGTTCTCTCCCTCCAGGGTTTCCTCCAGGATTGCTGCCTGATTTCTTACTTTCACTTTGAATTATTCCTGAGCAAAGAAGACCACCTTCCTTTTTTCTGAGACAAAGTGTCAAGCTGTCACCCTGGATAGAGTGCTGTGGCATCACAGCTCACAGCAACCTCCAATTCCTGGGCTCAAGTGAGTCTCTTGTCTCTGCCTCCAAAGTAGCTGGGACTACAGGCGCCCGCCACAATGCCCAGCCATTTTTTGGTTGCAGCCGTCATTGTTGTTTGGCGGGTCCAGGCTGGATTCGAACCCACCAACTCAGGTGTACGTGGCTGGCGCCTTAGCCCGTTGAGCTACAGGCTCCGAGACGAAGACCACCTTTCTAAACTGTTATCAAAAAATGGATTTCATGCCAAAGATGAGAATACATAGACCCACTGTACCTGTGAATAATGTGGTCCAGGTTCCTCGAAAGGGGGCTTTCAAACCTAACCTGCACATTTGTAATCAATCTGGGAGCCCCATCCAGGCCCATGAAATCCTAGTTTCTAGATATTGGACCCAGGCATTAGGATTTTTCATTTTTTTTTTTTAATTTTTATTAAATCATAGCTGTGTACGTTAATGCAATCATGGGGCAAAATGTGCTGACTTCATATACAATCTGAAATATTTTCATCTAACTGTTTAACATAGCCTTCATGGCATTTTCTCAATCACTATATGAAGACATTTATAGTCTGCATTTAGTAAGTTTCACCTGTACCCTTCTAAGATGCACCGTAGGTGTGATCCCACCAATCGCCCTCCCTCCACCCATCCTCCCCCCGCCCCAGGATTTTTCTTTTTTTCTTTACGTCACCCTCAATGGAGTACTGTGGCATCACAGCTCACAGCAATCTCAAACTTTCAGACTTAAGCAATTCTCTTTTCTCTTGACTCAGCCTCACAAGTAGCTGTGTCTAAGGCACCTGCCGCAACACCTGGCTATGTTTTTGTTGTTGTTGTCATTGTTGTTTAGCAGGGCCAGGCCGGGTTCAAACTCACTAGTGCTGGTGCATGTGGCTGGTGCCCTAACCACTTAGCTATGGGCGCCGAGCCTAACATTTTGTTTTTTAAGCTCCACAGGCGATTCTAACAAAGCTTTGTAAGTGGAGAAAATCTCTGGTCAACATCCAAGGATGTTTTGTATTTCGTCACTTTTGGTCTTCTAGACAATGCATTATCATAGTTTCAGAAGCCTTCTAGAAATTCACTTCTTCTGAGAAATAGTTGCTAAAGTGGACAGAAAGGCACTCCCACCTCATTCTCATGAGACTTAACCAACATCCTGACTGCCGGGTCTTGTTCGGTGAATTGGTCAAAGACTATCTTCTTTTTCTTTTATTCAGAGGCATACTCGCTTTCCCTGCTTAAAAGAAAACAAACATTAAGTTAAAGACAATATTGAGTAAAAAGATTATTCAACTGGGATTCACAAAATCTGGATCATATTTAGCAGTTAATAGATGTGGGACGTGGGACCTTGAACTTACCACTCCGTGTCTCATTTTCCCATCAGAAAAATGGAGTAATACACTTCCCTCTTTCAAGCTTTCTATTAATCTGAGTATCTATTTATGATTCATTAATCAGAACTCCTTAAAAGATGCATCGTTCTTCACTCTGTAAAAATAGTGGGGTGGACATTTTCCCTAGGTACTCACACAAAGACATTAGATTTAGAAAGACCAAAGTATAAAATCCCTAGAAGATTAAAAAGAGCTAAGATAATTGAAGTAGTGCTGTGGGAAAGCTTCACTCAGAGTAACATACTGAAAGGTCTACGGAGGATCGATTGTTTACGATCCTGTTCTCTAGAGACCGAAATTCCTTGGATACACCAGATGGTTTTATTTATATAACAAAAGTTCAGCTCCAGTGAGGTGCTGCTTGTAAATTCACACGCAAATAAAGGAAATGGCATTTGTATATTTGTACATATCCTTGCTCAGAAGAGGGAGCTTCCTTTGTTTCTTATGGACCTTTGAACATATTTTATATTTGTAATGTTAAAGAGAAGGTCCATGTCTTTTAAAAAGGAACAGCAGCCTCCCAATATAGCAAAGTAATACACAAAACATAAAATTTAGTGCAGGCAAGTTTCAGACTTTGTGGATAGCCTCTACCCAAGCACATGACAAATCTCATTTGATTCATTTTTTGATGTTCATAATATAAATTCTATCTCCTCAAATAGTATTATTGAAAATGAAAAAGAAACCCCCCAGCCCTCACCCCAACAGAACATTTCAAGCTGCATCCTGTGTCCACTCCTGGCATGGAGTCAGCCTTGTCAGCCCAATTTGGAGCACGTGGCATTGATCCAACTCATTGTGATGGTTTGTGGTCCCCAGATCAGGTTTCAAAAAAGAAGGGGCAGCAATCAGGTGACCTTTTCAAGATAGTAGAGAACAGCTCTGTGTGACTGGCCCCTGATCTTTCTGCTAACATTAGCTCCTAATCAAAGACGGTGCCAAGATTGCATCCAACACCACCGGCCCACAGACCTCCCAGCCCCCCACCCCGGGAGGTGTGGAGCATCCTTCACGGCTGAGTCTCGCTGATGGAATGCCGTTCCCTCGCAGACCCAAAGAAGTCTGGTGTTATTGGCATTTGAGATAAAGCTCTAGGTCTGACTTAACTGAGCTTTCCAGTTATTTATAGAACATGTCCTCGCCTTTATACCTTGTGAAGTGTCACATGATTCATAGTAACGACATGGTTATAACATTCTGAACTAATGACCTTATAACATTCACATTAGAATAGAGGAAACTCATCCCCTTGGAATCTTCTTTATGTGCTTCCTCCAACCTGTCATCCTTCTTTTTAAATGTGAGGGTCACTTTTCCTGGGCTTCAAGGCATCCTTCCTCTCTGCTGCATCTTCAGAACTAAGACAAAAAGCTGGGAACCCTGGAAGGTCTAAAGAAGAGCAATTTACCCTCCAGGCCAGGCCCCATTTGTTAACTTGCCCAAATAGTAAGTATTGGTATGAAAAAAAAAAAAAAAAAACGACCTTGCCGCTTGCTCAAGTAGTCCCTAAATCAGGAAGCTGATCTTAATCTGCAAGGGCGTTCAGAGAAGGCTGTTATTTGTTTTCCCCTACGTTTTACATAAAGTCCATGTGGAGGCCTGAAGATTTTTGGAACTCTGGATGTGTTCAAAGTAACCATTGGCTTTACCCCAGCTCAGAGTTTACACATAATATATGATTCGAATTAGTGGAGTTCTAAGTTTTCCATACAGAATTTTATCTTATTTCTATCTCCATAAACAAACAATCTTTGAAGCTAGATAAAATGAGAAAAGAGGATGGAATTATTTCACCCTGCCTTGTTTGTTTCCATAAGGGTTCTAACCAAAAGGAAAAGATGAGTCATTCAGCATCATTCCGTATTTGGTTGTTTGCACTCTGTGCTATTAAACCAAAAGAGGGCAGCACTCCATGAGTTTTGAATTCACAGGCAGCAAAACGTCACTTTTTAACTGAACCCTTCAGCAAGCGCAGTGCTCTGCGTTACATGAGATACAGAGACGAATAAGACACAGCTCCGAACGTCCAGCAGCAGGAAAGTGAACAGTTGTGGGTAGCTTAGGACACGGCTATGTGCGTGGGGCTGGTGCGAGCTAAGTCTGGAAATAAAGCGTGAGCCTTCCTTGACTGTCAGGAATCTTTCCTGTACTTGGGATGCAAGGAAGAGGGGCTCGAAGTTTTTGAACAGACCAGCAATATGGTTAGAACACTGTTTGGGGGACATACATGTATTAGGGATGTACTGGAGAGATTGAAACAGGGTGAGACAAAAGGGCAGAGGGAAAAATAGACAGGAAAAGACATCCAAGAAGTGAGAAAGGTCTACCAGAGGGCCGGCAGGCAGGAGGGAAGGGCCGGGCCTGATGGAGAGACACAGCAAAGTGGAAAGATGTCTTCGTACATGTGGGGAGAAGGGGGTCAAGATAAGCTCCAAGTTTTATGCATGAGAGCTGGGCACATGGTAAGGCCTTTAAGCAAAATTAGGAAGACAGGAGAAAATAACTGTTTTGGAAACAAAGATTGTGAATTTGATTTTTGAAAACTATCTCCTTTCAGGGAGAGTAAGACATGTCTATGTTGCCAAGATACAAGGAATACAAGATGGAATCAGAGGGAGGGTATTACAGGACTGTCTTGAAGAGCAGAAGGACCCCCAAATGTGCACTCTGCCCTCTTTGCTTCGTTCACCCGGAGGCCCAATGCTGAGCACACTGCCCCCGTGCAGACACAGCGTTGACCTTGACGGCCAGCATTTCTACATCCTCTTGGCTTCGTCTGTCTTTCCCTATCTGTCTCTTTATTCTGATTTTTTTATATTCATATCTTATCGTAATACCACCTCAAATCCTTTTGTGAATAAATTGGGATAAGCAGTAATCAATACATGTGTCAATTTTAAGACACAGCCATCTTCAGTAAACACAAAGGATCCTTATGTCAAATGCTGATCACTAACATTTACTAAAAACTAATGTGCCTGGCACTAAACTAAAAGTTTTATACATATCAGTTCACATAATTAAAAATGATTAAACATCATCATGAGTCATTCCATTATTGTCCCATTTTCACATATGACAACAGTGAGACACAATGAGATTAATATTAACTGGTAACACTGCAAAGCCCAGGCAGTTTGACCTCAGTTTGACCTTCTTCCTCTCCATCCAGGTTTCCCACATTGTATCATCCCTATGCTCCTGGCTCTTCCCAAATGTCACATGTTCTTCTGTAGGGCTCCATTTTCTCCTGTTGAAGAAACGCTGGGCTCCCGGGGCTGTGTCTCCAATCAGGAAACTGTGTTGCCCGCATTCAGAAAGAACACAAATTAGTGGGTGTAAGAAAAGGCACATCACTTCATTTTTCTAAAATTAAATTAACTGTCTCTGAGACCCTTACACATCAGGATAGACGAGAGACAGTTTAATACCTGTCATGTGGAAGATTCAGTTTCTCCCTCCACAAAATTATACAAAAATGCTGGACTTAACAAAATGCCAGAAAACAAGGGAGTGACAGGCCAAGAAGCCACATTGACTTTCAGCTCTCTGTTACCCAACCTGACTGTAATTAGCAACCTCAGAAGGACCCTGCAATGTTGGGTTTTTTCCTCTGATCATTAACTCAATCACTGAGGTTCTCGGCCTGATTAGGAGCAGCCGTGCTTGGAGTTCCATGTTCCTGGAGACTCAACAACCATGGGGGTCGGCCCCAATGGGCAACAAGGGCCCACTCAGGTTTTCTCCACTTCAGGAAGCTCTCACTCTCTCCCTGAGACAGGGCCCTGTCTCCCTCCTGCAAATCCTGGGGTTCTTCCTTTCTTAGAGAGTCTTAGCTCCAGACTTTCTTTTTTTATTTCAGATTAATATGAGGGCACAGATGATTAGGTTACACTGTTTGCATTTCTAAGGTAAAGTCCAAGGTGTAGTTCTGCCCCTCCCCCTGCAGGTGCGCCATGTACCCCACATTGTGCCTCTCAGGTGAGAACTCACCGATCCCCCCTCCTCACCTCTCTCCTCGTCTCCCTCCCTCCTCCCCTCACTCAAGTTTAATTGTGTTTTTCTCTTGTGTGGGTATTTGTTCGTCTAATGGCATCATATTAGTATTGTGTACATTGGATATTTGCTTTTGCATTTTTGTGATACTTCACTAAGGAGAATGTTCTCCACCTCTGTCCAAGTTAATACAAAAGATGTAAACTCCATCTTTTTTATAGCTGGAGTATTCTGTAGTATATACATACATATATATACATATATATATATATATATCACAGCTTATTAATCCATTCATGGGTTGATGTGCATTTGAGTTGATTCCCCATCTTGGCCATTGTGAATTGTAGCTCCAGACTTTAGAAAACACTAGTTTTATCTCTAAATAGACAATGAGGCCAATAGTTCATTCCTCATCTTGGCTAAGAAGGAGCCAATAGAAATATGATTGAAATATGGAAAAATGTAGTACAATACACAAGCCTTTGGCAACATGTTTTCTTGCTTTTCAGCCAATTATCACTATGAAACTACAGCATCCTACCTAACCCAAATCAAGACACTTTTAAGATTACAAATGACTAGGGGACCTCCAATGCCCACCAGAGGCTCCAGTAGCCAAAAAGGCTGGACAACTGCTGAGGAGACACCTGTGCCTTGGTGTCTCCTTCACTTTACACTTGGGACTAAATGTGGAACCCCCATTTCCTATGCCTAGATCAGTTTCTTGTGAATTTCCTAGACCTCAATTCCATGAATGGACTGTATCCATTCATTGATACACTCATTCGCCTTGCCCCCGGCGGAAGGGACTGTATTCATTCGTTTCCTGGCCAAGGAACCCATACACCTATATATACCCTGAGACTAAAGGCCTAAAGGAGGAGACCAGGAAAGACCGGGAAAGGAA